>BDIU01000066.1:0-184823 GCA_002118135.1 Trebouxia sp. TZW2008 | reverse complement strand
TCTTGTTATAACAACAAAATGTCAGCATACCAGTGTGGTCGTTATAAAGAGCTTTTACTGTACCTAATCAAAAGGGAAATGAGGAAATATTCTTTGCAAGATCCAAAGACCGATGTACGTGCTTGACTGAAAAGTACAAGACATGACACGCAAGACTTGATGTCAATAGAGTGAAAGCTCACCTCATGTAAGTCAAGCTTGCCATCGCCATTGTGATCAAATTTCTGAAGCAGCAGCAAGACTTTAGATGTCATGCTTGACATGCCCTTTTGCTGCAGCGCATTGATCAAGTCCTGCTCAGACAGCATGCCATCCTTGTCTCCATCAAGAGCGGCAAAGCTATTGCGCAAGACGTCGTCATGCCTGCATCACACATCAGCTAGAGCAAGCAACACACTGAAAATGTAGTGACGAAGCTCTTATACAAGATGTCGTCATGCCTGCAGCATGATTGAGTCGGGGCTGTCAACACTGTGAAGTTCCGCTGTTAGCTGATCAAGCATGAACAAACATCACCTATAAAGCCTGCCATGGGCTGCTAATCATTTGCAACAGAAAGTGAACATACACTGTGCTGCATTACTGACAAACAGAGGTCATGGTACAAGCATGCCATGCGCATTGATTACTGCTTGTGGCCATGTCAAGCACTGTCAGATGCTGCTATGTATGCCACATTTACCTTGCTACCATAGAACTGTCCAACATCACAGCAATGAACTTGGTGAAGTCAATTGCGCCGCTCTTGTCCATGTCAGCTGCTGCAAAGAGGGCCTCAGTGCCTGCGTCAGGGCTGTCTGGCACAGCCCTTGGGGTGACAGGGCTGTTTGGCACAAGCCTTGGGGTGATAGGGCTGTTTGTCACAGCCCTTGGGGTGACAGGGCTGGTTGAGACAGCCTGTTGAAGCTCAGCCAGACTGATTCTACCATCCATATCCTTATCCAGGCGCCAGAAAGCTTCCTGCAGACAAGCAGAAAAGTAAATAAAAGTTATGCTGTCGGGCGTGCAACTGTGGGTACAAGCCTGCAGACGAAATGGGCCAAACCTGACTGGCTAGCAAGCTGGCCTAGCAAGCTGACTTGATTCTTGAACCATCCAAAGCTGTCATAAACAAAAATGGCGCACTTCTAGCACCAAGGAGGAGTATGCAGTCAAATTGCAACAACATGTGAGTGCTGTGCCTGGACAGAGTTGAGCAGCTCACAGCTGATTTTGCATGAAGGACACAAAGCACACGCAGCGCTGCAGATTCATCAACGCGATTGGCAAGCAGCTGCTGACCAAGATCTGTGTGAGGAAATGATATTGTGCTGATGCTTGACCCATACTACTTCAGCATAGTTCAAACATCATGCAGTAATGCACACATGTATTGCACCATTTGAAGTACTTGCTTGTGTCACACTCATTGAACAAGCAAGACACAAAAGCATTGCATAGGAACAGCTTCTGTGAGTGGCTGACCTTCAGCTTGACCACGTCTCTGTCTGTGAAGGTGCAGGCAAGCAGCAAAAGCGCTAGGCGTGTCATTGGCGGCGTGGTAGCAGAGCTCTGCAGCCTGTGCAGGAAATGCTGGGAAGCGGTAGAAGTGTTTCCTGAGTCAGTAGCACGCTATCAAATAGGTTTGGCAGCCTTGTGAAACCATGCTGCAAGCTCCTCAGATTGTGCACAACAGCACAGAATCTTTGCATCATCACAGTGACTACGCTGGGCTTGGCTATTGTACTTTGACGCAGAGTGAGTGCATGTGTTGATGTGCTTGCCGTCATATTGCAAACAGCTATCTGCAAACTGGACCTCCAACCTGTGCGGTCAGATGGAATGCAAGATCAAAGCTGCCGTGAAGTTGCTGCATGAGTCGCAAGCATTGCAAGCATAGCTAAACGAAGATGAGGAGGGACGCTAACCTGGTCAGCAGCAGCAGTGGTACGCCTGAACCACTTCTCCTGAAGAAGCTCCTGAGCGGTTGCCCTTTTGCTGGGCTTCATGACCAACATCCTCTTGATACAGTGTTTGGCATCATCAGACACAGCATCCCAATTGTGGCCTGTTACAGCCACATGAGCAGTGAGACTGAGGACTGCAAAAATAATTCAGGCACAGCATGCCGCAGCAAGAGCAAGATTGACAAGAGCCTGCAAAATGGTGTTGAGTATGGTGATTCCAGTAGCAGCAACATCAGTGCTGGCAGCTCATGTCTGGACATGCGTTGATGCATTGTCAAGTGCTGTGCAACAGCTGAAGATGTTTGTTGGCACAGATTTCAGATGCTGTGTCCCTGTGATAGCTGATCGTGTACTGGTACAGTGTCATCCACTGCGTCCAAACAACAGTGGGACATGCCATGCCATTATTAGCAGGATATTGTATGCCATGCCATTAGCTGCTTTCAGCTGCCAGCTGGATATGCGATGATGCAGTGCCAATTGCTGTGTTTAGGGGACCGCAGGATGTGTCTCAGACAAGGGTTTTTTGACACCTGTGAAGGTGAACTGCTCCTTTTGTATATGTCGCAGAATGGCATTGTCTGTTGATGCTGTTGCAGAGTACATCAACTGATAGCGTAATGTGTCCCAGACAGGGGTAGCTTCGCACCTGTGAAGGTGAACTGCCCCTTTTTGACACGCCGCAGAATGGCATTGTCCGTGGCGCCTGTGAATGGCGGGTAGCCAACTAAGAGCATGTACATGATGACGCCTGCGCTCCAGATGTCGCAGCTGCATGTATGACCCGCTTTGCCCAACACCTGCATAAACATGAGTCATATGTTTGGCTGAATTACTTGTTACCACAGTCAAAGTAAGCTGATTCTCTAAATATATGTAACAGAGTATGTATGCTCAATAAATTTGTGTTCAAGAACCTGTTGTTAAGTCAGTAAAGTCTGTCGTTGTTGAATCCACAGTGCTGTTGTCTGAACAAGTGTGTAGCAAACAGCATAATTCAGTACACAAGCAGACAGTAACAGGGCTTTGAGGAAATTTCACAAAGGCATTTTCTCAAACCAAACGGCAGACAACATTTGCTCCAGACCTTTAGCCAGTCTGTACCAAAAACCTGCAACTAGAGAAGCCAAAATCAAGAAAGCAAAAGGGCTCAGCGGCTCACCTCTGGGGCAACATACAAAGGGGTGCCAAATTTGTGGAAAAGGCGGTGTCCTTCAAGGCAGAATTCGCTGGTTCCAAAATCAATGATTTTGATGACAGCCCCTTTCTCAGGGCTTGACAGCATGATGTTCTCAGGTTTCAAGTCTCGGTGGGTTAGTGCCTTGCTGTGCATAAACGCAATGAACTCCATGAGGCAGCGCATTAGTTCAGCTGCTTCCTGTTCACTGTGGCGCTTCTGCAAAGCACAGAGCAGTCAGGTTTGGCTTGCAATGGGTTGGGGCCAAACATGAAAGAAGGTGCAACCATCAACTCCATTGAGATAGTGCCTTGCTGTGCACAACAGCAATGAACTCCATGAGGCAGCGCATCAGCTCAGCTGCTTCCTGTTCACTGTGGCGCTTCTGCAAGGCACAGAGCAGTCATGTTTGGCTGAAAAGCACACAGCAGTCATAACTGGCTTGCAACGGGTTGATGTCAAACATGCCAACCATCAGCTTGGGTGCTTTAGTCCCTTGCTGTACATGAGAGTTACTGATCAGGCAGCGCATCAGCTGAGCTGCTTCCTGCTCACTGTGGTGCTTCTGCAAAGCACAGAGCAGAGGCATTTGGCTTGCAATGGGTTGGTGCCAGACATGGCAGAAGGTGCATCATCCCTTCCACCAGAGATCCATTCAGCCGTTAATGCATGCCAGGCAGGGCGGGTCGGGGGGGTGGAAGCAGCTAAATAGGTACACAGGATCTTGAGCCACTGGACAGCCTCAGCCAACGATGTCGTCCTTGAAACAAAGGCTGAACCAAAGGAAAAACGGTAAGATTTCATGATGGTGGTCTCGTTGCTTTTGTGAGACATACAAAACAATTGTTCCAATTACTGTCTGAATGCTTGATGCAACAGCAGGCTGAACGGAAAGGACATGGTTCACTGGAAATGGATCTGCAATGCTGTTTACTCATGCATGCACCTTGCAACAGTTACCAGGGTCTGACGATGACTGGCATTGATTTGCTGGGCTGAAGATCCTTTGACAACAACGAGGCTTTGCTTGTCTATGCTGCTGAAGGTACAACAGGCTGGTGATCCTTTGGCAATAATGAGGACTTGCTTGGCCATGCTGCTGAGTGTACAACAAGCTTGATGTAAACGGTATCCTGCTTATGCAATTACGCAGGAAAGGCCTTACTTGCTGAGCAAATTGGTCAAACAGCTCCCCTCCTGTGCATATTTCCATGATCAGATAGTACTTGCCCTCAGACTCGTATGCATCATGAAACCCTATTGTGTAGGGGTGCTGGCTGATCTGGTGTAAAATGGCAATTTCCCTGATGATGTTTCTGCGCTTATCGCCTTGGCCTGTTTTGGCAGGAAGTATCTTGCAGGCATACTTGACCCCTGTCACCTTCAGCAACGCAGAATGTCAGTACTTGACGGTGTATCTTTTGCAACATGCTCCAAAAAGTTTGCAGACACAATCCAAGAGCCTGACAGGCTTCCAGCAGGTGTGAATAGCTGTTGTGCTTGCGTCATTGCTTTTTGCAGCTGCTGAGCAATTTCAGCGGAAAACACCTTGTGTGTGCACTCAACCACTTTGGCAAAAGCTCCATGTCCAACTGGCGCAGCAAGGGTGTAAACATCCGTGACGTTTATGTGAGCATTTTTCACAAGCGTCGCCTCTGCAGCCTGCAGTGCCGTCTCGTGCGGCCTTCCGAGGTCAATAGCATGAACCTTAGACCAAGGATCGCCACAGCAGAAGGCAAGCATCTGCACCAGCGCACCACGTCCGACGCTCAAGGGATGCAGACAATAAACTGCATGCAGCACCTGACCCGCTGAAGGCTGCACTACAGACCTGGCAAGTGAAGCGCGTTAGAGCGTGCTTGCACACAGGTGCACAACGCTGTGTGCTCCGGGCATGTGCGTGGTGCTTGCGCTCATCTGCTTGTAGCACAGCCAGCCTCAGAAGACATGAAGCCAAATGCTCAAATGAAGAGGAGCACAGGTGAAGAACGTGAGAGAAAAGTTTGCATGCTTGTGCCAGCCAACAAGGCTGATCGCATGTGCCATGGTTCTGTGAGAAAGAAGTTTTGAAAAACTTGTGAGACAAAATGATCGCTTTGTCATCGGTGACACGTCTCACACCTAGCTGTAGCTAGCTAGCTTATAAGCTGATTCATATTCAGCACACTTCACAGGACATAGTCTGGTCCTGTTGCATGTTCAGCATTGACCTTCAAGGTCTGATTCAGCTGAAGCTGTGCTGTGGCGACACATGGAGTATTGCGTGCAAGCCACCCAGAAAGGCCTGAAGCTTCATGCCTGACTGATCAACACAGAACACCTTCAGAAGGCCTGCTGAACCTGTATTAATCGAAGCTGCCAAAGGCTCACCCTGCTAAGAAAACGCATCTGCAATTGTTCCTAGTAACAAGCAGTATTGGTTAGACATAGGTAGCACATTGCTGGCAGCAATGCAGCCAGAGAGATTGAAGTGATGTCAAATCAAAAATATGTGTTACAGAGCGCGTATGGGAAAAAAAGCATTGCTAGCTAGATGGCGAGGTGCTAATTCTTCACACTGCTACAATATGTGAGAGCAAGCTTGTCATTCTGCTTGCATCAATTAGGTTTGACACAGCTGAGGACACTTGACTGCAAGCCCACAACTGCATATCAATATCTGGATCAAAAAAGCAGTAATATCCTGAAATGGAGTGTCCACCAGGCCTGGAGTGGTGCGCTTGCGCTTGACAATAGTACTACTGCCCTAGAAATGCTGTAAGCGATTGTCTCAATTCAGATGATTGTTCTGCTTCTTGGACGTACAGACAGGGCACCAGCACATCCACTACGCATGCGCATGACATCGACGCAAGAGACACCTGCATGATGAGGGGCGTCCACGCACATGGCTTGCATTCTGTTCAAGGTCATCAACTAAACAGCTCCCAAGTTCGTTGGGCCAACCCAAGCTGGGGGTTGCTATTTACACCTCCACCACCATAGGTTGATAAAAACAACCATTTTTACACTTTCCAGCAAGAGTGCTAGGTGTATGTGGCACAAGTATTGTGTTGTTTGGCTGAATTGTTCTGAGCATCACTGTCTGACTTTCATGAGTTGAACATTAGACCATAGGTTGCTGTTGCTACTGCCTTATTCCCATGACTTTCATCTTTCACCATGACGCAGAACTTCTTGGGGGCCAAGTTTCTTGTTGACAACAACAACCTTGCGCTCAAAGTTTATGGTCACTTGCACTTCTCACGTGCTCAGTGACCTAACTCATCGTTCCCTATCAGATACAACCTGGCATTTTGTGGCCACAAGCCGCCTGCATAGCATGCGACAAGCTTGTTCAAAATCAAACTTCTCCATAGCAAGCGTTGTGATGATCCTGCTGAGTGGCACAATTTGGCATGCCAACAGGTGCTGCTGTGACATTTAAATGCTTGCAAATCTCCATTGCAACATATCATGCCATACTGCATGCCTGTCGAGCAGCTGATACCGTGCCACATTACACGCCGCTCAAACAGCTGACACCCCTTCATCAACCAATCATGTCTATACCAGAAGTTTCATCTGAGTCTGCTGATGCATGACTATCAGGTGCATGAGCAGGAGAGAGCTGCCTGACAAAATAGATTTGCAACCTCATGAGTAGCATGCATAGGCACACAAGAGCTGTAATAATGTCACAGGGCTTGCAAGCCATTGATTGCCAGCAGCATGTGGGAGTACAGGCAACATGAGATTGTTTGAGCTATTCTGTGCCACAAATACGTTGTGCAAAACATTGAGCTAGGTGGTTGACAAGCATTGACATAAACAGATGACAAGAAGGAAAGTAAGGCCTGCCTTGCAGGCTGCACTTG
This sequence comes from Trebouxia sp. TZW2008, assembly GCA_002118135.1. Classification (NCBI taxonomy): domain Eukaryota; kingdom Viridiplantae; phylum Chlorophyta; class Trebouxiophyceae; order Trebouxiales; family Trebouxiaceae; genus Trebouxia; species Trebouxia sp. TZW2008. The sequence continues at coordinate 177,843 of BDIU01000066.1, read as the reverse complement.
CAAAGATTTTGACATGTGCCATAGACATGTTGCGCTAAACATTGAGCTAGCTGGCTGATGTAAATCAAAGTCAACAAGTGACAAGCACATTCAATCCTACCTTGCAGGCTGCTCTTTTTTATGGTCTGAAGAGGTTGCAGATCAGGACATATGGCAAGGGATGCACACAATTCGCAGAAAAAGGCTCATACCGGCAAAGACTTCTTGCAAAGCTGTCCATGTAGTGGCTTGCTTTTGCTCCACCCAAGCATTGCATACCACAGCAAACTTGACCCGAGGATACAGGTATAGAGCACTTGCCACATTTGCAAGCTTTGTCAAGTCCGTGCTTGTGAGATGAAGCACACGAATGCCGTGCTGGCCGACTTTCTTCACAAGCGACCCCAGATTGACAGTTTGATGCCCCATATAAACAAGACCCTTTTGATCCTCACTGCCCTTTGCAAAGTTTTCAATGTGTTGAAGCACTTCATGTGGCACCCCTTCGTTCTCTGGGCTGTGTATGCTCGCAGAGGCTCCCTTTATGCCTAACGACATATGCGTTCTGTCATAATCACACATCTCAAGAAGCCCATCAACCCATTTCAGGCCACTGTCAGTTGATGTCACGCCAAAGCCATGAGTCTCATAGAAATATTGCAGCTCTGGCAACGCTTCTGACCAGCGCCACTTGCCACCAATCCAGGCTCTGTAAGCAGATCGCTGTGCAGGACTGACAGGCGCTTGGATGAAGTCTGGTGCAGATAAGTCGCCGGGCAAATTCAGTTCTTCAGTTTTGACTGCATCTCTCTGTGGCGTGGTGCTGGGTCCAGAAGACAACGCTGCAGCAAAAGATGCATTGTTGGCACCAGTAACATCAGTATAAACTGCAAAAGGACAATACAGGTTGCACATGAGGATCTGCAGCTAGATACTGAGCATAAGGACTTTGATACTTGAGGAAGTCTGGGTTGAGAAGCAATCAATCAATGTGATCAATCAATCAATCATCCTTGTACTGTCATAGAGACCCAACATGCCGACGAGGTCAAGAGAGTCATTCAATCATGTCCAAATGCAGCAGAAGTTTGCAAAACTTGTAGCGTTGTCAGACATATGAAAGCGGCAGCGCGAACAAGAAGTCTGCACATGCCTGCTTCTTTCCAACCATCAGGAATTGATGAGGATACATCTTCAATCCAGGAGACAAGAGTGGATTCGGCTACTGCAAGCTTCTGCAGTATGTCAAGATCATAGGCAGCAGCTTTATGCCTAGGTGATGACCTGGGAAGTTCGCCTCTTGCTGCTGCCTTTGCAAAGGCATTCTGCTTGCCAAGCAAGATCTGCATGTATATGATACATAATGCAACATACGTTAATGATACCATTTACATATTATGGTGCATGCAAAGTGCTGAGATGGGCGGTGAGTCCCGCATGCCAGTATGGTCTGTCACGAGGCCCACATCCAAGTACGAGAAAGCATGCCCGAGCAATACATGTGCAACAGTATGCAACAGAGGATCACAATTGATGCAAAGGGTGTGTTACAAGACAAAGCCAACCTGCATGCACAGACAAGTCACAACACTGAGCAGGTGCAAACAGAGACAGCATGTAGGTCAGACATGCCAGGACAAGCTTGATCACCTGAACAAATGAAGTCACTCACTTGTTCGAGCAAGAAGTCCTGCCAGGACAGATGACTTGCAACAGCCAGTGAACTATAGAAGTCACCATAGGTTTCCAGAATGTCTTGCAGCCGGCCTCTTTGCAGCAGGAGCAACAGTTTCAAAAAAGCCTTAGCAGGCTTGCCGCTGAGAACATTTTGGTATAGCAGCAGAGAAGAAGCAGCTTTTGTCAAGTTGTCTGCGTGTTTTTCTGTGCCTGCATACCGCTGAAAGAGTGTCGCAAGGTAGCTCAGCTGATCTCAAGTGCTAATGCTGCAGCAGGCCATTTGCTTGCCTCTGCCGTTTGCACCGCCCAGGTCGAAGCCGATGGACGACCGGCGCACTTCACAATGTCGATGTCTGATTCGAAACGAGCAAAGCTGACGAGCAGCCGGCAGCACACCAGAACTTGTGGTGTTGAGCAGAGGAGAGCAATGAGAGGTCTTCACGTAGCAGGGCCGGCTAGATTGGAGACAGAAATGCGAAGTCATTGGTGGGCAATAGCAGATTCAGCACGTCATCGAACGTACAGCTGATGTTCACCGGTGCGTAAATGTCGCCACAGCTTGATTTGCATGCACACACGAAACCTTTCAGCACAAACAGCCCAACATGAGGCGCAAATGCGAAAGTCGGCACTGCTTAAACGATGTGGCAAACACGCAACGAGTCTGGTTTCGGAGCATGAGCGCAGTGGAGTCAGGCCTCGGTAAATTTTGTAGCCACTCTGCAACGGTTTAAAAATTTTCGAATGCTATGCTGTGCATTTGCAGACGCCCGTGGCTGAGGCAGTATTGCAGGAGGAAGTATTGGCCGACCCCAGTGCTGGAAAGCAACGGATGCGACGGGAGTCCAGTCGCTTCATCAACTCCCTAAGGGCCATTTAGACAGCACCCGCTCGAGCTGAACCCGAAGTTCAGCAGCTCCATGGACAGCAGCTGAATTGCAGCTTATCGTAGCATACGATTAGCCTGCGAAATGTTTCCCGCCTATGGCACGACGCAATACAACAATGAGTTTTTGCAAGCAGCAAACCGATATGGAATTGATCTGACCGGCGCTCGTATGCCTGTGACTGGTCCACCGATGAACGCACACAGCATGGTTGATCTGCACCGTGCAAAGCAAAAGCAGAAAGCAAGGCAGCAGTCATCTGGAATGCAGCTGCCAGGTCCAGCTCAGCCAAGAGTTGAGGAAGATCACAACATCGGGGACGGACTTGAGGAGGATTGCTTTGCACTTGTCTCAACTGAAGCGCTAGAAAAGCAAGGACTTAGTCCTCATCCTGACAAGATTGCTGAAGCAGCAGCTCTGAGCTCTGTGCCATTGCCAGCTGGCACATACAAGATGTGCCTGCCAGCACAGATTGTTCAAGGCAAGCACTGCTCTCTGCTGACATACAAACACAGTATCTCCTAACCAGGCCGTCAGCTATTCTGTCACCCTGTCACTGGCGCTGCAGCATGCCTGCTGCTTTGTTGGCAGTCTGAAGATTCTGCGACATCCTTTCAGTCTTGAGATGGGTGTTCAGTCTAACAAATGAGGTTGCATTCAATGCGCGCAGGACGCATCAGCGCCTTGCAGTTTCAGGCTGTAAGGCTGGCTTGCCAGAAGCATGAGACATTCCTGCCAGACCATTCTCGAGCTGGCTTCTTCTTGGGTGATGGTAAGCTTGATGCAACTCCGCATCCCAGTGTGTGTCGCTTGGTGCTGACATTCACGGTGTGTGGCTCACTGCTGCATTGCTTGTTGCTGACTCCCATTGTGTGTTGCTGAATGCTGCATCATGCAAATGAGCAGCTTGCCTTTGCTTCACATCAACGACTGCTGGCAGGGCCAGGAGTGGGGAAAGGGCGTCAAATTGCCAGCCTGGTATTTGAAAACATTCTCAGAGGCCGCACCAAGGTATTGAATCTGATGCAACTGCTTGCTTTTCTCCTCCTGTCGGCAAGCTCAGTCTAGCTCTGTGTCACACGACATGTAATCCGTGTCTACCGATGTCAGCACTGCACATAGTTTGTGTTGGCGATCGATGTCCAACATGCTAGCTTACCAGCAAGGTGCAAACACAGTCACATTTCACCTCTGTGGCCTAACGTCATGTCTACGGCTGGCTTCAGGCAGCTTGCTTGCGCAAACATTGCCCCTCACCCCTCAAGCGTTGCACGTAGACAAGCTCGTCCTGCAACACTGTAGTAAATGTTGTGTCAAACCTTCCATCCTTCATGATCAGTTCAGACTGTTTGAGTTGAGCGCAGGACAGAACTGGTTGGAGACAGTTGACTGCTACAGCATGTACCTAGCTAGGCCTGCTGAGCCGGTGTAGTATACATTCTGACTAAACGAGTGAATGAAATGCTTTTTGCAGGCAGTCTGGTTCTCAGCCTCAGGAGACTTGGCATTAGATGCAAAACGCGACTTCCACGACATTGGAGCCTTGAAATATGAGCCTGTCGAGTTGCACGACTTGAAGCACTGCAAGGCCAAGACTGGTGACAAGCTGGCAGACATGCCAGGCTATGACAAGGGCATTCTATTTGCCACCTATGACTTGCTCATAGCAGGCAAAACCAAGACGCCAAAACCCAGGCCTGGCACGTGCCATGTGAACGCTGATCATCCTGAAGCAGAGGAGTGCGGCCTGGGGGACCTGTGCGAGCCTGAGAGTGATCTCAGTCGCATTGAGTTTGGTATGGAAACATACCTGTGCATTGGCTGATGCAGTATTTGCTGTATTAACACCGCAAACTGCACGTTGCGTCAAGTGGCAACACGTTCAGGCCTTGTGGGTGCTTGCAAGCAGGCAGGTAAATCATTCAAACCTGGGTCTACAGCATGCTCAGTGCTGGAGAGCTGACTGCAGCTGATCTGGCAATGTTATGCTTGGCCTTGCTCTGATGCGTTCCCTCAGCATACCCCTTGTGATAGCCAGTGGCAAAATTGCACCTTTTGCTACAGTAGAAGCGCACCCCCAGGTCAAGGCTCATGTTTGCAGCGCATCGTGGAATGGCTGGGTGGCAAAACCTTTGCTGCTGCACTTGTGTTTGATGAGCGTCACAAGGCTGACAAGTACAGTCTTCAACATTCAACTGTCGTCATATGCAGGTCAAGGCTCACGCTTGCAACAGATTGTTGAATGGCTGGGTGGTGAAGACTTTGATGGGGCACTTGTGTTTGATGAGTGTCACAAGGCCAAGAACTGCATTGCCAAGCAGGGTGCAATGGGCAGGAAGCAGAATGAAAGCAAAACCTCGAGGGTAAGCTTCACTGTCATTTGGGCTTTCATCACTACTTACTGCTGTTTATTTACTATGCAAGCATCACTGCAGTCAATGCCTGCAAGCCATACACTTCTCGTGAAACACTGCTGTGTCAAACATGACCAACTTGAATCTGCAGCCAATTCAATGACAAGACAACTTATCTGTACCAGCAGACTGCATGTCCTCAATCTGCTTGTAAGCACCCAACATAGCACCTGTTGTTTTGCACACACTTCTCACCATCTGCAAGGTCTTGCTCAGACTCGACAGCATTAACAGAGCGTGAATCACAGCTTGACACTGACAACATAAACATTCCTGACTGTGTCTGTTTGCTTGTATGCTCTGCTAGCACAGCTACACAATATAGGTTTCAACAGGCCACAGATGCCGCCACAACATAAATCTATATAAAATATCCAAGCAGACATTTCAATCTTGCATTCAAGCACTGACTCACAGCGCACAAATTATGAAACACGCGTCCTGACCATGTCCATGTGGATGCGCAGGCAGTGGTTGAGATCCAGAAAAGGCTTCCCAAAGCCAGGGTGCTGTATGTGAGCGCTACAGGCGCCACTGAGGCAGAGAACCTGTGCTACATGACCCGGCTTGGACTGTGGGGCGAGAAGACAGCTTTTGCCAGCAAGCTGGAATTTGTCAACATGCTGCAACAGAGGGGTGTTGGTGAGAGCCCGCATCCAAGCATTGCACGCATGCTCATGAACATAATAGGATGCAAGCAGAAAGTAGTTGGACTAGGGAAGAACAGCTCATTCTGCAGCACATTTTGCAGATTGTTTGCGCTCAATTTAAGCACAATATGTGCACGAAGCTGAGCAAAGCAGTAGTCTCAGGCAATTTCCCCTGACATTCAATGTCAGATGCTAGCTGACAGGAGTTCTGTCATGCACCTCACACACAGAGAGAGAGAGAGTAATGTTACATGCTTTAGCCAGCCAACAAGGCTGATCACATGTGCCAAACCATGGCAATGACTATATGCAGTATCGCACATGAGCACATGCTTCAAGGCGTCGCTCGCACTTCAGCAAATATTCGCTCTGTCCCTTGCATTGCATGTGGCTATATCTATGTCGTCTCGAGAGTGTTGTGCTTATCTGACAAAGGTACGTGTGTGACTGCAGCTGCCATGGAGCTGGTAGCCATGGAGCTGAAGCAGTCTGGTTCCTTCATTGCTCGCACTCTCAGCTATGAGGTAAAGAGCTTAAGCCCTTAAACAGGTCCAGTGGGCATCCAAACATCCACAGCATGCTGCTGCTGCTGCTGCCTTTTTCATGGATCCCTGCACAAGATCAACTTTGCTCTAAAGAAAGACTGATGCACTTTGGGCACATGCATCAAAGCTTTCACAAAACTTTTGCAGCACGCTGCAGTTGCAGCGCAATGCTGCTGAGCTTATGTAACAGTACTTATGGCTGATGCACTTTACCAGATTGCTATGAGCTTGATGCGAATGTGTGCAGGGTGTTGAGTTTGAGCAAGTGCCAGTCAGCATCCCGGATGACTACAAGACCATGTATGACAACGCAGCGGCAGTCTGGCTGCAAGTGAAGGAGGGCATTGATTCCTGCAAGCATGCGGCTTTGATTGAAGGGCCTGCCGCAAAGGTAAGCTGCTGCTGTGAGAGGTGTCCTATCCACCTTCAATAGCACAACAAGTGAGCTGTGTGGCTTGAGCAGCTGATTGCACGCTACAAGATGCATTACTGGAACAACACATTGAGAATATGATTGAATACAAATCATAATCTCAATGAGCAAAACAAGTCAAGTAGGGTGCATGATCCTGGGCTACAGCTACATACACAACCATCAGCATCTTGTACACGCACCCAAAAGAGCCAGCTGTGACATTCTACGGCATTCTTGAGCCACATGCACATCGATGCTCAGGCAGGAATGGCTGACTGCAGCTCATCACATGCGCTGTACTGAGCTTGCCTTACCTGCACTTTGTCTTGTCATTTCCCTTGCCTGGTGCCATCACAACTTGCGTTTGTTTGCAGGCAATTCTGGGTATGTACTACAGTGCCCAGTTGCGCTTCTTCCGGCAGTTGTGCACAGCAGCCAAGCTTGACGAAGTCAGCAAGCTGGCCCAGAAGACTCTGACAGAGGGCAAGTGTGTTGTCATTGGTCTGCAAACAACAGGTATCTGTCCTTGACTCCGTGCACCTATGCAATCAAATTATCTGCAATGTGTGGGTGCAGTCCAAGGTTTGGACTCATGACACAGCAGTCACCTGCTTACTCGTCCAAGTAACTGCATCAAAGGTAGTAGCACCTGACCGCACCTGAGTGCACCTTGAACGCATTGCATCTGCCAACATCACATGTGACATGCAATCCTTAGGTTTTAACACTAATAGCAGCACTGGCACTGAGCGGCTTGAGCACTGTCTGACCTGTGACACAGACTTGTGTACTAGGTTGGCTGTCCAAATGTGAGACACATATTGATGCATGAGTCTGCCTGTGCTTAGGTGAGGCACGTACTGAGGCCATGGTGGCAGCAAAGGAGAAGGCGACAGGCACAGATGACAATGAGTTTGACAGCTTTGTGGAGCCTGCTAGCCTCATTCTGTCCACAGTCATCAAGATGATGCCACCACAATTCAGTGACAGAGCTCGACTGCTTAGAGCAGCTGAAGCCCTCAAGCTGCCTGGCAACCCTCTGGTGAGTCGTCCTGCTCAACTGGAATCACTTGCATTGTAGCGACTCTGTATGCTGCACCAATGTCATTCCGACGCAACCAAGACATTGCAAAAGAACAATGTCAAGGTATAGTCCCATTTATGCACTGCAGGATGAGCTGATTGAAAGGCTAGGAGGTGTAGATGCAGTGGCTGAGATGTCAGGCAGGCGGCGCAGAATGGTGAAGCAGTCCAATGGCACCTACAAGTACTGCCTGAGGTCTTCTGGTGAAGGCGGACTTGACAAGGTACGTCTGCCAAGCTCCGTTAAATGTGCAACAGGTCTAGGCATCAGCAGATTTCAGGACAACAGGTGTTCTCCACCAAGCAATGTACGAAATGTTAGACTTGAAGTCGATCTTGATATTTGCTCAATCCAACATGGCATTCTTGGCTGCATGACCAATTTCTTAAATATACTGTCTCTCTGCAGCTCGTACATGCCTGACCCTAGCCAGCGTACCCTTTTCTCGTACTTGACCCTATTCAGTTCCGTCTGCTTTTTTGAGCTGCACTGTCACACTTGCAATTGGCCCAGCTGACAGTGAGACACATTTATCTGTCAGCTGCCCTCTATTGCAGATGCCGCACAGCTGGGCCCCAAAAGCGACAATGAAATTTCTTGAAGTCTTCATCTGCTTTGATGCTGATGTATATGACCTGCTCCAAACCATTTGCAGGTGAACATTTATGAAAAAGACCTTTTCCAGAATGGCAAGAAGCTGGTGGCAGTGATCAGTGACGCAGCATCCACAGGCATCTCCTTGCAGGCAGACCGCAGCAAGCCCAACCAGCGGCAACGCGTGCACATCACTCTGGAGCTGGCCTGGAGTGCAGACAAAACAGTAAGTGTCTGTCAACATGATCTTTGCTTGTGGCTTCCCTATGGACAAAGCACCCTGAAGTTGGCCTTTCATCAGCATGTCATGCTAAAGCTGGCTTGGAATGCATACAGAATCCTGAGTAGCCGCTCCTGTGGCTCTGCTTGGTGTTTCTGCATTCATTCCCCTGGAGCTGCTACTGTGACCTGCTTGATATCTCTGAATATCCATATCACCCTCAACCTGCTGGCGTCGCACTTGTAGCGCCACACCCTCCAGGCACACACAGACTCAACTGCATCTTTCTGCTCAACAGCCCAAGTCAACATGCATATCATGACTCCTGTAGGTTCAGCAGCTGGGGCGAACACACAGGTCCAACCAGCTGCAGCCGCCCAAGTACCTCATTGTGGCCACTGACATTTCTGGGGAAACGCGCTTCGCCTCTGCTGTGTCAGCCAGGCTTCAGCAACTGGGCGCCCTAACTCATGGAGACCGTCATGCTGCCTCAGCCGCTGACGTTCTTTCCACCTTCAACGTGCAGAACAAGTAAGCTGCCTGTGCCATTTCATGGTACAAGACCACCAGTGTAGTGTTGCTGCTGAGATCTGTAGAATGAACCAGGCTGCAGCAACTGGGCGCCCTAAATCACGGAGACCGTCATGCTGCCTCTGCTGCAGTTGTCCTGTCCATCTTCAATGTGCAGAACAAGTGAGCTGCTGATGTCCTGTTCACCTTCACCATGCAGAAGCTGTCAATTGTGTCACTGCTGAATCATTGGTATGAAGCATGCTGCAGCAACTGGGTGCCTTGAACCATGTAGACCGTCATGCAGCCTCAGCTGCTGATGTGCTGTCCACATTCAACGGGCAGAACAAGTGAGCTGCAAGCTGTGATGTCACTTGTTGCCTGCTTGCTGGATCCACCAGTGGATCAACAAGCAGGCTGCACGCTGGGATGAGCTGCTGCTGTATTGTCATTCTTCAGCGTACAGAAGCAGGGAGCTGTATGCTGAGATGTCACTGCTGAGTCATGTTGAGCTCTAGTGTTGCTTTGCGCTGCACTACATGTTGCTGAGCAAAGCTCAAATCAAGTTTGCTGTATGCTGAACACTTACTGAACAAAATCATTGATCCTGTGTCCAGGCATTGTCATATGTACAATCTTGCCATTGCATGCAATTCACCAAGTGTTCCTGTGACATGCAGGTTTGCTCACGCCACACTGCGTAGGATGTTTTGAAGTCTGCTAGGGCAAGTTGAGCTTCCTGACGATGTCCTTCCTGTTTTCATAGATGACGCAGACACTACTGCAATTTGGCAGCACTCAAGGGCTGCCTTTGTGACATGCAGATTTGCCCAGGCTGCACTGCGTAGGGTTTACAGCATCCTTCTAGGCCAGATAGACCCGCCTGATGATGTCACTCCTGCTTTTATAGAGGAAGTCATGCTGGATTTTGGCTCTGCCATGTTGCACATCTTCAGACGTTGCATGTGGAATCATTAGCCCCTCCATAGTCAGGCATCATCATACACCATGTTCAACTTTGTGGGCCTGTGCTGTGCAGGTTTGCCCAAGCCGCACTGCGTAGGATGTATAGGATTCTGCTAGGGCAGATAGAGCCTCCTGATGACGTCACCCCTGCCTTCATAGAGGAAGGAATGCTGGAGTTTGGGAATGCAACCCAGATTGCCCTCAGCCGCAGGCGACTATTTCAGGTGTGTTTGTCTGCAAGAGACGAACCTTGTTTGATTGATTACTTGATTGAGTTGCACCTCAGAAAGGTGGTGTCAGGGCTGCCTAGCAGCTGCGATCTGGCTGAGCGCTTGCAGCCAGCAAATTTTGGTACACGCAAAAAGCAGCACTTTACACTTAGCACCAACACACATTGCCGAAGACTGAACTGCTTGGAGACAGTTGATTGCTCCATTACATACCTAGCTCATCCGCGCCCCCCTCCCCTTTCTCCCCTCTGCCCTCCTCTATCTGAGCCTGTGTTGGCATGCATTTTCCAATGGGAAGGTTCAATGCTGTTGCAGGAGTTCATTCCTGATGCCAGAGACGCCCTCACTGAGGTGGATGTGCTAAAGGCTGACGAGGTATCAGAGAGCAACCCCATGGGCAAGAAAGAAAGCAATGCTCCAGGGTCGGTACTTCTTCTCATGCCTTTCTACTGTCTCTTTGATTTGACTCACAGGCCTGTTGCCACTTCATTAGGCCTGCTACCTTGTCAACATTTTGCGAGTGTTGGCTGTTTAAGCAATCGTTGATACAGAGCACAGACAATGTGACCTCTCAATGTTTCAGGTTGTAGCAGCAACAGCGATTGCACCCCCAGACAATGATTTCAAGCATGGATGCAGGCACAGTGTAAATGTCTCTGCATGAGTAGGCGCTCTTCTCGCATGCAATGCTGTATTGCTGAATTTGGTTGCTGATGAAGCTTAGCGGACCGATGCAGGGGCAACATCAACAAGCTCCTGAATCGCTTGTTGGGATGCCAAGTGGACATGCAAAGCAAGATCTTCTCCTACTTCAGTGGTCTCATGGTATGGCATTCCTGCCTTACACTCCTTTGCAGAAGGTGTTGGTCTCAACAGCATGCTAGCGCCTGCTTATGCAACACCAGCTAGTCAGAAGAATTTTCAGCATCAAAACAGCGTATGCATATGAGCTGCATGTCATGTAGCATTTTGGTGTCAGTGTGTGCGGTACTCAATGGTCAGCCGCACCTGACTGTATGCCACAAATTTGAAGTGCAAACTGTTGGCTCCATTATGCCAGGGTGAGCGCCATGTAGTCTTTGGGCCCATACATTGCATTGAATGCCAATTGACGGCCACTACCTTATACTGCATGCAAAGCAATCATAATGTACTTTGAATGCTGTACTGACAGATGCTGCATTGAACCCAGGACGCAGAGATCAAGGCTGCAAAGCTGGCTGGCAAGTATGATGAGTGCGGCATCATCAAGCCCCATGGCGAGAGCATTGCCTTCAAGAAGAAAGAGGTACTTCACCTGTGTCCTGTACAATGTCAGATGTATGTGAGATCAGTCCTTGACAAAACTTGCAACTGGGTAGTTGGCATGCATTTGATCACAAGCATCAGTCTTGTGTCGATGGTTTGTGCAGCAGGATTAGTACAGCTGTAACATGTAATGTCTGTGCTTGCTGAGCTCAATGATGGCCCTACTCATCTGCGGAAGCAATACATGTCATACAAGCTTGCGGGAGCACAAATGCTCCCCGGGCTCTCTGTCTTTGCAGCAAGACAATTGATCAACACGTGCTATGAGCAGAAAGGCATTGGCAACATGTTCTGCCAGTGGCTGCTTGTATGAGTCCATGCATGATACATTGCAGATTTGATTAATGACTTGATTGAGCATTTGTCAAACAAGCATCACTAGATGCTGATTCATCAAGCCTGTGGACTCAGCCTTTGCCTTGCCTTGCAGATTATCTACCAAGATGAGTACTCTGGCATGTGCACCTACCATGCCCAGTTCCAGATTGATAGGGGGATGAACTATGATGCGGCACTGAAGTGCATTGAGCGAGAGGTATGCATGCTGCTTGAGCCAATACAGTAAACTGTATTTGTAACGACTGCGTCAGTTACCAAGAAACTTGTCCTTACCTCAAATTGTCCTTACTCAGAGGGACCAGTGCAGTCAGAATGCAGTGATCGGTTACCAATGGCGTTGTTCTTGCATCAAGATTGTCCTTACATCAAGTGTCCTTACAAAGAGAGTTTACCGTACCACTATCTGTAAATGGTGTAGCTTGTGCAAGAGCTTTGCACCTGCTGTTGCATTCAAATGGAATCATATTCACTGATACCCAAATTGCCATCTCTTTGAGCATTGCAGGAAACACTGGAAACTGGAGCAGCTGGCGCTCCCTTGTTAGCTGTGATTGTGTGTCATGCTGGGCTGGATTGAGAATTGTTTCCACCTGTCTCAGGACATGTCTTCAAGCAGTGCTGCTGAAATGTGCTGACGGGCTGGCAGTCACAACACATACACAAAGACATGCTTGGCTGGTGCTGTGCAGCACACCACATTGGCAAACATGAGCATAGTGGTGATCATGATGCTGTGCAGAAAAAGGAGGACCCAGACACAGTCTGTGGCTTCTATCGCGTAGAGGTAGAGGGTTTCGGTGGGCGTGTGTACTACGTGCTTGCTTTTCCTCGAGACGCTCAAGGCCGCCGCATCAAGGCAGACAAGAACATCAAGGGGCACAACAAGGCAGCCTACTATCGCCTTGTGCGGCCCTGCACAGGTTTCAACTCCAAGGACATGCCTCAACAAGGTGCGTCGTGCAAACTTGGAGTGGCTGATGGCTGGCATGCTGGAAGTCATCCGCAGTCATGTGACGACCAGGCCATACATGTGCTGCACAAGAACATCAAGAGGCGTAACAACAGGGTGGCCTACTATCGCCTTGTGCCGCCCTGCACTGTGTTCAACTCCAAAGACATGCCGCAGCAAGGTGTCCAGAGCAGGCGTTCACTGATTGCAGTCATATTACAATCATGCACATTCACCAAGTGCATTACAGCCTGCCTGGTTTGCGCCAACACACTGTCTGCGCTGAATCAAACCTGTCTGTCAACGCTGCATTGAAAACGCCTCAGCATCAAGCCTTGCATCCTGATATGACATCATCAACGCTCACCAGATGTGCTATAGCAAAAAGCTTTGCCTGGGGGCTTGCAGAATTCCGCAGCAAGTACACCCAGGTGTCCAACACCAGCAGCCTGAAGGCCCACTGGGATGAAGAGTGGCGGGCAGACAGAAGCAGGTCAGCCTGAGCTTGATGTTGTTCCACTCAAGCATCTGTTTGCTTTCTTTGCATATTGGTGGTTGTTTCACAGTTAGCTGATGGCCTGTTGCTACCTGTTTCTGTTTTGCTGCACTGTATCAGTACATTGCATTTACTATATGTTGCAAGCAGACATATAGCAATCACACATGGCATTCTGTGTGCAACTAGTGCTGTCTGGCAGTGTCAGTGACAGCACTGATTCATGTGGTACTGGGTGTGTGTGAGGTTGCTGATTTCTGGGGTTCCCTGCAGGGACCGACGCAAGAACCTGGACTTGATCACGGGCAGCATCTTGCAGATTCTGCCAACCATTGCCAGATTCCACAAGTATGCCTCCTTGTCTCATTTGCATGATATTAGCTTTTCATGTTTGGCAGCTGGATCTCCCATTTTGCAATGCCTTTGCCATTCATTCAAAGCTGCATCTCATATCATGCCTTCCGCCTGCAGCCTTCTGTTAGACACAAATACTGATGCCTCCTGTCAACCCTTGTTTGGCCTGTTTTGAACTCGCCATGTCTCCTTTCAATCATTCAACGACCTGACTGCATAGACATTTTGACTGTGGTGTCCTGGCTCTGCAGGAGCCAGAAGCTGCAGATGATGTGGGTGCAAAGCACAGAGGGCCAGCACTCTGACAATTGGGCTCTATCTGCAGCACAGTAACGTTTGGGGCTTTGGACCTGCTCTGATCTCTGGGCTCTATGTGCAGGAGCCAGAAGCTGCAGGTGATGCGGGTACAGAGCACGGAGGGCCAGCACTCTGAAATTGGCCTCTACCTGCAGCACACTGACGTCGCTGGTGTGCTTGCTGGTGTGCGGACTCTGCAGCCTCTGAGACCATGGCAGTTCAAGACAAGTAAGCAATCTTGCCTCTGTGACAACCTGCAACACACTGTTGTTGCTGGTGTGCTTGCGAGCATGCAGGGTCTGCAGCCTCCAAGAACATGGCAGTTCAACACAAGTAAGCTGTCTTTGACGCAACAGTAAGCTCCCTTTGGAGTTTGCTGGTCCTTCAATCATGCACCTACACGCATGTGAACTTACACGCATGCGGGTGAGCAGGATGCAGCGCCCAATGCAATGAGATAGCGGCAGCTGGTCTCATGACCTTGAGCCAGCATCACCGCACCTCGACTCCATCTTGCTGTTCAGCATGCACAGCTCCGGCATGCTGTGTTGCGATGGGCCTCACCTTTGTCTTGCTGTACAGTGGGCAAAAAGGTTGCAGCGCCTAGTGCCGAGACAGCAGCAAGCAGGTGGTCCTTTGGCTCTGAGCCAGGGTCACATGAACAGCGCAGACCTGCCATCATCTTGCAGGGACTCCTAGCTTTTCTGTGCAGCATGTATAAATGAAGCAGGGGCGATTTCAATGGGCAGCTGCAGCAGCAGCATCCTCTGAGCTGAGTTCAAACGAATGCAGCAAAGCGTCTGGCAGCTTCTTGCCATCCTTTGGCCCTCAACTTACTCCTGCTGTGCAGTGGGCAAAGAGGGTGTAGAAACAGGTCCAGGAGCAGCAGCAGCAGGTGGTCCTTTGGCTCTGAGCCAGGGCCACATGAATGGCGCAGGCCCAGCACCTCCACTGGCTGATGGCATCCTGGACCTGGTGTCACCTGGCACCTCTCCTGCCAAGGTGGCTGAACACACTAGTTCACGTGCATATGTCTGAAGATTGTGTGGTGGGTAACACCTACATCAGCTTTGACAATGTGCTTAGTGGTTATCTATTTCCTGTCAACGCTGAGGATCTGAACGATGTGCATACAATGAATAGACGCATATAGGTGTGCACATCTGGTTGCTGGTTTGGTGGGCTTAATTAGAGACTCTGAATGCTGTCTCTGAACCCTTTCTGTACCAAGCCTCCCAAACGCTCACAAGAGCTGCAGCTGTTTGGTGGGATGCCAGCCTGTCACATAACACACATTGCCAGTGAGTTGCGTGTAGAAATGTCGTGTGATACAGAGGGTGTAGGAGTAAGGCATACTTCTTTGAGCATGTAATTGCAGGGCAGCAGCAAGGAGGGAAAGGAGAACAGGCCCAGGGCTGTCAGACCCAAGAGCAAAAGGAGGGCCAAACGCAACAGCAAGGCTGCAGTCATTGACTTACACATTTGGTTACAGACCAAGCAATCTTGCACTGCCATGGCATGGCCAAGGCAACTGACACGAGACATGACTCCTTGACACTGTTTTTGCAGGGCGGCAGCAAGGAGGGCAAGGAGAACAGGCCCAGGGCTTCCAGGCCCAAGGGCAAAAAGACAGCCAAACGCAGCAGCAAGGCCGCAGTCATTGACTTGGATGATGTGAGCAACCTTTCAAGCACCTGACTTGCAGATGCATCTTCTCTGTCATGCCATGGCTGTTGCATTGTGTACTGGAGATCTGACTTTGACGCATATGTTGGAGTGCCAAACTGTCAAAACACAAGGCAGTCAATGACCATCTTTGGGCGAAGCAGAGGAACATCAACAGTACAGACATGTCTATACCTACTATACCTGTACCGTTTGCATGCATAGCTTGTTTGCCCGTCAATTGCCTGGGGAACAAGACATGTACAAGTATGTGCATGTGACGATTTTGTAATTGGCCTACTAGGCTGATGATTTTTAAATATAGGTTGAGTGGTAGACTACACTAAAGCAACGTCATTACTTGTGATGCAGGATCTGCCTGTGGTGGAGCCTGAGCACATGCTGTCAGCCGGGCTGTGGGAAGACATTGCCCTGCCTGCCCTCAAGAAGGTAGCAGTCTTGATCAACTTTGAGCGTTTTCAACAGATCTGGTCAGTGTCATACATCCTAAGCTCATAGGATGCTGCACAGCTGTACAACAGCCAGGTCCTGCATACTGTCATAAGATAGGCACTGTAATGCATACGTGCAGTACATGTATACAGTCAGCAGCTTGTGTGTTGCAGCTCTAGTGTTATGTCAATTTGTGTGTGCTTACAGTTTTCTGTCAAATGTGTTGAGAATGTCAGTGACACACAAGCCTGAGTAGTCCAACTTGCATCCAATGATTGTGTTCATCATGCAGACTGAGGTGAGAAAAGCAGCCACCAAAACTGGCAAGAAGGCTCCTGCAAGCCGCAAAGGCGATGCAGACACTGACGAGGAAGAGTGCTCAGTCCAGTCAGGTGATTCAGACTCAGCAGGATCTAATGCTGAAGCTCGTGACAAATTACCCAAGGCTAGAAGCAAGTCCACTCGCACTGCTCGCGCCAGCAGCAAGAAAGCGGCAAAGGCAATCACTGCTGCCTGCAGCAACCTGGACAAGGATGACTCACCTGAGTCACCACGTGGTGCTGGCAGTGACGCTGATACTGAGCCCAATGACTCGCCCTCAGCAGTCGCCAGAGCTGCTGCCTTTGAACGGTTCAGAGCTGCTAAGGCTGCAAACAAGGTTGCACCTATTGGCTCAGCTACCGCAGATGCTGGGAATGCAAGCTCTGGGGCTGAGTCAGACAGCCAGCAGGGCGCTGCCAAGCAGGGCAGACGCAACAGCCCTGCCCTTGCTGGGGCCAGCAGCAACAGTCCAGCCCGGGGTCAGGGCAGCTGCAATAGCCCTGCCCTGGCTGAGGGCAGGAAAGCATCAAGAGCCAGAAAGTCTCTGGCTCTAGACAACAAGGATGAGTCAGATGCAGAGCATGCTCAGAAGCCTGACTCAGCTGAGTCTGAGTCAGACGCTGAGCCTGCTGGAAGGCCTGACGCAGCTGAGTCTGCTCAGACGCCCAACTTAGTTGAGTCTGATGAGGACGTGTCTGATGCAGAGGCTGAGTCCCCTGTGCCTGCTGCCCTCAAGTCTCGCAAGGTCTCCAAGGCCAATGGTGATGTCAAGAGAGGTGTGCTGTAGACCCACACCAAATGCTTGCTATGCTCACCTGCCATCTTTGCTGACCATGATGCACAACCCAACAGACAGCCATATTGCCTCAAGCTTCCTTGCATTGCAAGCTGCCTTCTGTGGTGCAATGTGTTTTATTCAACCAGCTTGGCTTGGTTGCAGTGACTCAGCTTTTGTTGCCATGCAACGCACAGCTGCCAAGCAACATCTGTTGCAACATGGTCTGCGCACACGGCCTGTCATGACGTATACTTTCCTTCAGATGCAGGTTGTAGCACCAGCTCTGATGCAGGGTGTTTTGTTCCAATAGCTTGTAACAACTTAGCTTTCCTGCCATGCAGGCCACAATCACAGCTGCCACATCAAATCTGGTCCAATGTAGTCCATGCAAGCATCATGTTATAAGTCGTGCTTTCTTTACCATGCTGGTTGCAGAACGTCTTGTTTTTTGCTTTCCATGCAGGCTGTAGTACCAGCTCTGACAGGCACAAACCTAGAGCAAGTCAGCTGTCAGCAAAGGCTGGCACAGCACATGCGAATGCAGATTCATACAGGATGCAGGGTGCTGTCATATCTGGTGTAGGTGGCTTGATGAGATATCTTGCCACAGCTTATGCTGTCTTTACTATGCAGGCCGCAGCACCAGCTCTGAGAAGCATGATCTCCGGAGCAACTCAGCAGTCTGCGACGGCTGGCAGGTCAGATGCAAATGCGGGCTCATAGAGGACAGGGGTTGCAATTGTATCTGCTGCAGATGTTTTGCTCAAATATCTTGTTGTGACTTATGGTTCTGTTGCCATGCAGGCCGTAGCACCAGCTCTGATAGGCACGATTTCCAGAGCAACTCAGCAGTCAGCGACGGCTGGCAAGTCAGATGCAAATGTGGTGTGACAGAGGATGACGGTGAAGCAATGGCAGAGTGCGAAGGGGGCTGCAAAACGTGGGTCCACATTGCATGCCATAAGCTGCAGCCTGGGGAGGATTTCTACTGCGACAGCTGCAGCAAGAATGTTCAAACAAGCAGAGCCCGCCCAGATTTGGATCAGGCTATGGATGAGCCTCCTGATCTGGAGGGAAGCAAAGCCCCAGATGCTGATGCTGTGGGCGCTGAGGCCATGGCAGGTACAGTTACATCTGTATATGAGCTGTCCGAGTATGACAGGTTCCTGTTGCCCAGAAGCATCTCTTGCAATGATCATGCAGCATGTCCGCGTGACAGGTTTAGCTTGCCCGGTCATAAAATTCCCATTGCTGTAAACACTGTGCCCTGTCAAATACGCCTCAAGAGTGCTTGTACTGCATGGCAGTCCGCTGGGATGGAATGCTGCCACTGCCATGTGGATTGCATAGCAATCCAACAGAAATTGTTAGAAATGCAATTTGTAAGTGTGCTGTACTGCTGCAGATGATGAAGACGATGTGGTGGTTGCCCTGGTGTCCAGAAAGGGCAGGGCGGCTTTCCTTAGCCCTCCTGCTCAGGCGAATGAGGACAGCACTGCCCCTAGCAATGCAACCAAGCAGCCCAGGGCAGTATCTGACAGCCCCGACGAGGATGCCAATAGCCCTGCCAGGCATGTTGACGGCAAGAAGATGAGCAGCCAGAAGGTGAGACTGTGCTACCCTATCTGGGCTGCAGATTCTTGTTCCTCCCAGTCACCTGTCCAATCACCAATCCAAATCACAAGTCTCTTGCAATCTGTGTGCAAGTTCAGCTTCTGCATGCTTTTGTGCGTCTGCCCAGGACTTTTAAGTAGTGCATGCACTTGGTGCCAAAAGATGTGGCAGCAGAGTGACACTGCGAGCAGGCATCATGCATGGCAACATCAGACCATGTGTATTCAGTTGCACACATTGCAATGCATCACAAGTACAATTATTGCCTTGATCTGGGCAAAAGGCATTTGGACGTGTGCTAGCATCAGACGCTAGATTGCAGGGCCGTGGCTGTTTTCCCTCATTAGGTATGTAACTTCTCTCCCACCTGAGAGCAATCGTGTCATGCATGCAGAGCATTCATGCTGTCAAAGAGGGCAGGATAGGCAAGCACGGCAAGAAGGGCAAAGACAGCTTCAGGCGCCTAGCAAAGAGATTTGCTGTGGATGCCTCAGACAACTCACTTACACTAGCTACCAATGCTGAGTCCGTATTTGGCCCTACAGCAACAGCAGACAAGGGCCATGAGCCCAATTCACCTGTCACCAACAGCCCATCAGTCAGCCTTGACGATGATGAAGAGCAAGAAGGGTCGTTCTCAGCAGCTGACCTGGCAGCTGCGGCAAGTGATGACGCGAATGCTCCAACTGCTGTGCAAGCTGCACCAGCAGTTGACGCAGCAGCTGCATCAGCAAACAACAAGTCAGCTGCCGCAGGTTGTGACACAGGCAAGGGCAAATTGAGTAATGACAGCTCAGCAGCTGCTGAGGCAGATGCAGCGCTGGCTCTGGAAACAGACAGCCAGCAGGGCACTCCTGCCAAGTCAGCTTTGAACAGAAGGGAGAGTGCAACATCAACTGCAACAGCACAAAACGCTATCAGGAGCACTCCTAGCCAACTGTCTTTGGGATCCTTGGCAGTGCCCCGTGCATCATTCTCTGCTGCAACAGCTGACAGCCCAAGTGCTGGGGCAAATCCCAACAGGGCCACTCCTGTCAGAAGGGCTGTTCTCAGCAGCCCTGGGCCACAAGCAGCCAACAGCCCTGCCAGTAGGGCTGTCCCCAGCGGGGCCACTCCAGCCAAGGCCACTCCCAGTAAGAGGGGCAGAGAGGCTGTTCCTGGCAGCCCTGGGGACGAGTCAGCAGAGGGTGTGAAGGAGCAGACTCCTGGCAAACGCAGACGCAATGTGCTGCCACCTGTTCCTGCTGCTCAGGCATGTTTCTGACTGTTGCTGCTTGATTGACGTGCTGATGCAGTCTGCTGTGCTATTCTTGGTTCAGGTTGTTTAAGCTTCCATCAGTCTTGTATGCCGCCTTCAACAGTGCAGCTTTCAGACACATCTTTTTGGCAGCCTTCTGAAGTTTTGAACCCTGCTCGGCAATCATGGTCGTCGCTACAGCCATCTATCAGTTTTCTGAAGTAGATCACCCGAACTTGTGTCAACATGGTAGAGTACACTCTTGCAAGCATGGGCCAGCTCGTGATCCTAGGCATGGCCCGACTGTTACTGTATATGCAGGAGGTTGCAAGCACTATGGCAAGCAGTGATGCAACAGCCAGAGAGGCAGCTGAATTGAGGCGCAGATGTGCTGAGCTGGAGGCAGAAGCAGCCAAACACAAGGTGATCTGCCACCCTGCTCTGCTTTGCTCTGCTCTATTTATTCCAGTGAAACACCGTACGTGATACTTGATACACAATTCGTAATATGCAGTTATAAGTATGAACCATCGAGATGCAGTGCAAACTGTAAATTACGCAATACGCTGGGGCCAATACGCAATATCACATACGCAAATATTTTACAGTATGAACGACTGAGATGAAGAGTATGGTGATCCGCTGATGTACTCTGCTCTGCAACATGCGCAAAGACCTTTGTAGAGCTGCTTGGAGATCATGACAATGTGGTACAACAGCCATACAAGACCTGCTCCGCTGAAGCTGTTGACGACTTGTTTTCCGTTAAACACAAGCAGGCAGAGCAGCAATGCAATAACTAGTCGCGTATGGGGGTGTGCCTGTCGCAAATGAGAGTTCTGCGCAAGCGTGCATGTTCTGCTGACATGTAACCCTTCTGGGCAAATCTGAAAATTGTGCAATCGTCATTATGTGCTGAAGCAGGTTGTTGTTGACAGACTCTTCCTGTGATGTCATTGAAGCAAGGACATTCACACTCTTTATACTGATGACATCATGCTTCACTTGTGCTGATGTTGCAAAGCCTGATAACAGCATGTCAGTCAATGCAGCACACCAGTGGTGTAGCCTTCGCTCAGAGACCATGCTTAATTGCTGGTCCTGTTGCATTGCAGATTGCTGAGCAGGAGCAGAGCAGCAAGCAAGCAGCTGCAGAAGAAGAGTTGCGGCGCAGCATTGAATCCAGGATGAGTGAGCGGGTAAAGGAGGAGAAGCTGAAGCTCAGCAAGAAGGCTCTTGAGCTGGGCAAACAGAAGGTAAGCTTTTGGATCTTTACAGCAAAACGGCTAAGGGTACCTTCTATGAGGTCGTTCCTCAAAATGCTATGACACGGCACAGTGATGCTTGTGCCATTTATTGTTGCAGTCCAAGCAGTAGAGAATGATGCCTGTACAATCAAGCATCATTTTGCGTGCAATGATCATACAGCAACCTTGTCCTCAAGTCCAGTGAATAAAGGCATGCTGTCACGTCAAAACTTTTTGCTGGACTGCTTGCTGCTGACTTTCCATCTCTGACTTCCAAACAGCTGAACTCTGCATACACTCTTACCTTCACTTACTGGATTGCATCAACTGCATTGTCTGGGAGGGTTGCAGACTTGTTTGGCAAATGCATTGGGCACATCATGTACTTTCACTATGGTCCATACCCAATGAGCTTGCTCATGCAATGTGCAGGGTGCTCAAGAGGCTGAGAAGAAGAGTCAAGCTGAGATCCAGTCTCTCAAACTTGACAAGCAAGCTGCAACCGAGCAGCTCAGAAAGGCTCAGTCTGACATGAAGAAAGTCACCGAGAAGCTGTACACTGACCAGCAGGCAGCTGACAAGCAGCTGCAGGTCATGCAGACTAGCGTCCTGGCGGTGACCGAGAGGTTGGACAAGCTGGAAGCTGACAGGGCAGCAGCTGCCAAGCAGCTAGCAGAGAGCAAAGTCGCTCATGACCAAGAGCGGGCAGAATGGCAGAAGCAGCTTGCTGAAGCAGAAGAGACAAAGAAACAAATGCAGCAGCAGGAGCTTGAAAGGGCAGAATGGCAAAAGCAGCTTGCTGAAGCAAAAGAGTTGAAGGAACAGCAGCAGCAGTTGGAAAAGGAGCAGGCTGAAAGGACAAGCTCTGAAAGGCAGCGTCAGCAGCAGCAATGGGAGGCTGAGTGCGCTGAAAGGCAACAATGGGAGGATGAACGCGCTGAAAGGCAGGCAAAGGAGCAGCAGATGCTGCGTGACATGGCTGACATGCAAGCAAGCCTGGCAGAGTACAAGGCTGCTCTTGGTGCTGCCCAAAAAGCAAAAAAGACAGCAGCAATCTCAGGTAAAGCCACTCGGCAGTTGCAGCATTGACAGCTTGGTCTGATTCACTCTGGCTGTTTTGCCCATGTGTAGGGTCAGATCAGGTTTGGTGCATTGTTTAGCTCAGTGCATGCAGCAAATGGTAATGTGACAGACGCTCACCTTGTCCTCAGCCTATCTCTGTCTCATTGAGTCAAAAGTGAGCTATGCTGTTCACTTGTTCTTCACAAGTGCATCGTCGGCGCCAGCAGCTTCTCTAAGGGTGTTGGCTCTGCATGAGCTCTGTTGCGGAGCTGTCGTCAAACAAATTGACCCATCATGCATCATGCCAAAAGATGTGAGTTGACTGTGTCCTCAAAGCTGGAACGATGTAGCATGGTTCTGTGATTAAAGACAAGGTGCAGTGTCCACGTCGATTATGTTGACTGCTGCAGCATGTCTTGTAGGTAGATCAGATGTGAGTGCGCCATTGACGCCTCACACTCCTGGTCATGTGGTTGAAGAAGGTGGAGTGGGTACCCCTGGTATGCCCAGCTCATTTGCAGTCACACCAGCTAAGGCTGTTCTGGCATTTGAGGCAGCTGCTGACTCTGCTAAAGGTAAACTGACTCTGCCAAACTTTGTGCTCTTGAAGTCTGTGTATAAGGCGCATGTTGCCAGACGCTGGTGCATTTTGATGACACTGGCATTGTTGTTGGTGATGACTGCGAACGAGGTGTATCACACAGAAGATTCAGTATGGCAAACTGCTCTGCAAAGCTGCTGCCATGTACTTTAGGCTAAATAGTTTGCAAGCAAGGGCATGATTTACGCTCAACACACAGCTAGGCTGCAGCTCTGTGAATTGCTGCAGGGGGTTCCACAGCAATGCCAGGCAAGAGGGCAAGTGACAGCAGCTTGAAGAGGGTCAGCTGGGCTCCTTTGCCACGTGGAGATGCTGATGCAGCAGATGAGAGTGAGGTAAACAATGTCAGGCTCTTTCAAAAAAAGAATCTGTGCTAATGTGGTCAAAGCAAGGTCTTGTAGGCGTCACATACGACATAGAGCTGGGCCCTGTGCACTAAGCTTCAGTTGACATCTGTGGACGCTGCCTCCAAATGCATGTTACTGTGACAGGGTATGTACACATTGCATGCGCTCGTTATGTGCAGGCTGTACGCTGGATCTGCTTTGCAAGAGCATTGCTTGCATGACAAGACAACGCACAGCCTGCTGCTCAGCGCATGAGCAATGGCTTGCTTTATGCAGGCAGCTGGCAGTCCTGTTACAAGGGATGCAGTGTTGACATGGCTTGAGGGCGTATCTAGTGCCACTCTGCAAGAGATTGCAGATGGTGTCAAAGCCAAGCAGCAGTTCAAGGCATTATCAGGTGTTCTGCAAGAGCTGCAGAATGACTTTGAGATCGCTACAAAGGCTGGCAAATACTTTACCTTGTGAATTTCTGGTAGCTTGTCTGTTTACAACAGTGCGCCGTGCTGACCTTGGGACTCTTCAAATGAATCGCTTGCAGTGTAGCAGATCTCTTGAATGAACTGTCTGTGAAAGCTGGTTAGTGTTGTGGGAAAGTGGGAACCAAACCAAGTTGAATACTTCAAGACTTGGCTGTATCAGCATTCGCACATGTCTGATAATGTGACAATGGCAAACATGCTGGTCGTCCAGCTGATATCTAACACTGGTTTTGGTTGATTGCAAAGGAATAGTGACAATCAAGTGTCTGCACTAGGGGTGCTTGCACAAGCCTACAACGAAGTCAGCTTCAACAACTGAAGTTATAGCTGCTCTTGACGCAACATTGTGTTTCATGATGAAGATCGTAGCAACCTAGCTCATGGTCTGAGCGAAGCCAAACAAAGTTATGACTCAAATGCTTTGACGGCTTACAAGGTCACAATTGATGCCAAACAGGCTGGTAGGCATGTACTGCATGGCAATTTTCCGCAGCTGCATCAAACATATGGCTGTCATTCAAGTCAGCGGCTGACACGTGCTTTGGCACCCCGCCGTTTGGGTGCCTGATTCTTGCGTTGACTTTGACTGTTAGAGTAACTGCATTTCTGTGAGCCCTCTTGAAGCTCCCTCTCACACCTGCAGTGAGACTTAGCCTACTTGACCAACACCTGTATGTGGCTCAATAAACACTGCTCATGACACAAAATAGGAATGGCAGTCAAGCTCTTGTTGGGTGGGGAGTTGCAAGCAGTACAGACATCTCACCTAGGGCACTTGCAGTCAAAGAAAAAGTTGGTTTTGAGTTCAAGCTGGCGAGCTGAGCGGGGCAGCTCAAGATCAATATAGCTGATTGTCAAGGCCTCGCCCTCCTGCACAAGAGGAAAGCTGACCTTGTCGTCCAAGCAGTTCAGCTGCTACATGAAAGTGTTGAAATGCAGCAAAGATCTACAGCACAGCCAACGGGCTGGCCGTTCTCCTTGTCACAGACAAGGCAGCGATACATACCACCAGTCAAATGTGTTTGATAATCCTCAGCTGGCGCACTGCATGCACATGTGAGGTGCTGACTGTGGCAGCTTTGGCTTTGTGAGCTTGGGCGACTGCAACTGCAGATGTGGTTCTTTGATGGGCTCTGACTCTGTCACTGCAGATGCCGATGAGAAGGCGTACGAGTTTTGCGCTCTACGGTAGGCAGCAATGCAATTGGCCAGCAGTTTGCTCTTCTGCTGAATCTCAAATACGAGTAAGGGCTGTCATGAGGTCATTGCCATCAACAGACTTCTTGAGCTGTGCATGCAGCAAAGCAAGTCAGATGCAGGCCAACACTTGCCTCGATGTCTCGTAGCGTTGTGACAACAGCAATGCCAGGCTGCTGGCTATCACGCTCTTTCATGCAGTTGGGCTCACAAGAGTGGTTGAAGAAGGAAGCCGTGATGTACAGCTCCCTCCCAACTGCATCCTCTTTGAGTGGTTTGTGCACAGCAGCCAAAGCAGCTTCTGCTGCATCAGCTTTTGTGTTGACACACGTCTGAACTGGCTTGGCCGGGGTTGTATCAATGTTTATGCCCACAGGTGTCTCAAGTGGCTTTGACTGTGAGGTGGTATTGCTGTCACTCCGGACAAGTGAAAAGGGCAGCCTTGTACTGTCTTGCATGGGCCATGGCGCAAGCCCAGATGGTTCAGGGACTGAATGTTGCCCTGGCAACACTGAAAGACAATTGTTGCTGTGGATGTCACAGTTGGGACAGCTGTCTTGTGTCGTCTGGCCATCAGTTGAGGCAGCAGGTGGCAATGGTGAATTGCAAGCCTCTCTGTCTAAGCTAGCAGCCTGCTGCATGTCGTTCAGAGCTTGTCTTTGCTGCTTTTGCAGCTGCTGCTCACGTTCCTGTCCAGAATGCTGCCGCTGCTGACATTGTTGCTGTGGCTGCTGCTGCTGCTGCTGTTCTCGTTGATGCTCCACTTGCTGCTGCTGCTGCTGCTCAAGTCGCTGCTGACAATGCTCACACTGCTTCTGCTGCTGCTGCTGCTGCTGCTGCTGTTCATGTTGCTGCTGCTGCTGCCGCTGATCTTGCTGCAATGGATTTGGGCTGTTGGGAGTGTGCCTCCTGGATTTCATGGAGTAAATGCCGAAGTTGTTGGAGGCAATTTGGCCCACCATATGCAGCAGCTCAGCTTCAGTCCAGATGGGTCCAGGCCACTTGGCGTGCTGCATGCAATTCCTTAGAAACCTCAGATTGATCAGCCAGTCTCTGGTATCCTTGCTTGTAAAATCTGCAGCATGACTCTGCAGGCATGTGAGGTCTGAATGGCCAATGACTGGGAGACTGAGTTCCTCCACCTGCTGCTGCTGCTGCTGCTGCTGCATACCATGACAGCTAGCACCTTTTGCAGTGGCCGTCAATTGCTGAGCAGTCATGTCTGCAGATGACTGCTGACTAGCTGTTTCAGTAGCATCTTGCTGACTGATGTGTAGCTGGCTCAAGGGCAAGCCAATGCCATCTGTGTGTGAGCCAGGGACAGCGTCATGCTCAACATCTGATTGTCTCCTGATGAGTCCATTGGCATCTGCAGTATTTCAGGGCTCACATGCAATAGTACTTGACAGCAGGCAACAGCATGCTGCGCTGTTAGATGAATCAGGAGCTGTGCAGATAGCAGTTTCAAGCCACACCTTGCTGATGCTGCAGGAACTGCAGTGCCATTGCATCAAGGCACATCCTGACAACAGACTCCATGTTTGGGTCACACTTGATGCTGGAGAAGCCCTTCAGCACAGCGCATGTGAGGCTGTGTGGCACAAGGTGCCTGGTATGAGCTTGCTTTGAGCTAGATTGGCGGTCATTTGACTCTGCGTCTGCAGTGCCTGTGAGATGTGCTTCTTTGCATCGCTCTGAGCAGTACCAAGCCTGATTGCATGCCTCTGCATATGCACATCTGCTTGATGAGCGAAGAGTTGATGATACAGCAATACACTGCTTGGCAGCAACCAGTCTGCATGGTCCATCATGGATCTTGGCAAGCCATTGCAACACCAATCCAAGATGCTGAACACGTCATGAGTTGCATTCATAGCCTTTTGGCAAAGGACAAGATTGCTGACATCTCTTCAGCTGTTTATGCACGACTTGCAGCAGAGGTACTTCCTTACTGCAGGACACGCTCAGGCGCTTTTGGTGGTCCTCCAAGCAGAAGTGACAAATCCTTTTCTTATACGAGGGTATCAATGCTGTCAGGTAGGCTTCAGATGACAGCACAACCTGAAACACGGCCAAATCAGAATCAAGAAGTGAACGAGGCACTCAGCAAGCCTGCTAGCTCACCTGTCCTGCAGGTAGAGGGGTTGATGCTGACAGATGTCGGCCCCTGCAGGGATAGTTACATTGAAGCCCATTGGCTACAAATCAAGTCTTGTTGAAGGCTTGCAGATTTGTTCAGGTCTTCTTACACTAAGACATTTCTGGAGAGGTGACATGGCGAGTCAGAAAAGAAAGTGTCTTCGCCACGCGCAGTCGGATTTACACGTCCGTCAGAAGGTTGCATCGACAATTAGCTCTGCAATGAGTCGTGCTTGTTGCCTGACAATTTAGATGAGCCAACATGCAGCGTGCAACGATGGTATGACGGGCTACGCGTGCAACTTTGTTGGCACGACGTTTGGCTGAGTAAAGGTTTGATGTCATCCTTTGTCGCTGCTCCGGCCGCTGCTGCGCTGCACATTGCAAGAGCAAGCTGAAGCGCAACTGAGGGCAGTCAAAGCTTGAGTTGAGCAGAGCGTCTGTGCATGTGTGCGCAGCGTCAGCTGTCCAGATTCACAGTGCGCCAAACAAGCAGGTCTACAAAAAAACCAAAGCGACTACTCGCAACCACGCCGAATCCTTTTGTGATTTGAGAGCACAGCTTGATACAGTGACTGAAGAGGCTTGTCCCCAAGTAGTGGGGTCTCGTTTCGACCCGTCGGTCAAGGTCCTGTGGATCCTAAGCACTAGCTGCACCGCCTCAACTGCGCGGTTGGCAACAGAAGCCACAAGTGCTCTCAAAGCATGTTGTCTCGAAAAAGACAAAGGTTAGATGAAGATGAGCCATGTGTTGCTTCTTTGTACGAAAGTGGTAGTCAGGATACCATGGCCCTGTTCGGCGACGCTATGGCAAGGCAAGGCACGTCGGAAGCCTCAGGTGCAAAACGATGAAGGCGATTTCAATATCGAATCACCTGGCAAGTGTTCTGCAGCCTCAACTTCTTGCAGGTGCAGTGAAGACAGAGACAACAGAAGTCACAGTGCTTCTTCGCCGCCAAAAACACTTACATCACATGTGTCAGCTGTACGAGGTAATTCCAAGTCCTAGCTGTGCACGTCAAGGCTACCATTCACTCTTCAAATGCTATCATTTCAGCTTGCAAATCAGGGCTTGATGCTTCTGCGCGGTGCGCATGACCCTAAGCATTAGGGCTTCACAGGAAACATCTGGATGCCATGTACAGGCTCAGCTACTGCAGCTTGCACAACATTTGAGCAGTTTGGAGGCAAAGCAGCGCATGCATGATCCAACAGACACAGCCACTGATCAAGCATTAACTGTACCTGATGTCAAAGATGATCAAATAAGCCGAAGTCACAGCCTAATGTTCAGTCTAGCTGACATTGGCCGATTGGAGCAGCTCTCAGGCGCAGCACATGACAGAGAGCTTGACTCTAGGAGGGCAATTGCAGTTCTTTGCGGCAGTCACATGCGCTACTTGATCAAATCCTCTGCAGTTGACCTAGGACGATCTACAAACAGCCTTGGCAAGGTATGCTTTTGTGCCACACATCCAGTCTTGTTTGTTCCTCCAAAATATCAATTTTCTGTTAGGCTAATGATAGATGCAATCAATTGCACAATCCAGTATAGGTGCTAAGTATGTGCGGCATCAGTCCTGTCTCATCTATGTTGACGGCTGTGATGCTGAGTTGCACAGATGTCCATTACACCCAGCAAAATCAAATGTGCCATGGCATGACACAACACGCGTCTAACACAAACAAGAATATGTAGAAGACGGTGCCACTGTCAGCTATGCCTGCTATTCCCCAGCCACTACAAATCAGCATAATATCATCCCATCAAAGGCATATCTGACGCACAGAGCATCTGACCAGGGCTCAGATATCACCTTTCTGATTGCGCAGGTAGATTTAGACCTTTCAGAAGAAGGAGATGCAAGAAAGGTCTCCCGTCAGCAAGCTCATCTGTCATTCTGTCCTGATGGCTCCTTTCTGTTCACCAATTTGGGCAGGCGGACTGTGTTTGTCAACGGCATGCAACTTGTGCAGCATCACAGCATACCACTGCATCATCTGAGCCTGATTGATCTTGCTGGCATACATCTCTTGTTTGTTGTCAACCACTTAGCTGTGCATAGGCTTGTCGTCAGGTCTCAAAACTTGGTGTTGTGAGGGATATGTATCAACAAGGCAGTATTGAGCATTTGCAGCATAAGTCGACACACAAGTGTTATAGTGCCTTTTGGTGTGGATGCCGGTGCCGAATCTGTCATGAGAATCAAGGCATATAAGCTTGCATGTCTGTCCAGAGACCATGTGCTAGTACTAAGCTTTCCAGGTTCATAACATGGTGTACTGAGGAGGAGTGTCTGCATGTCTGTGCATTGTCCTGCCAGATTCCTGTATCTTCATGTTTAAGGATATGAAAGCAGGGGTAATGGTGCCTTTGTGTATGCAATACCCTACAGGCTGCTCTCTAGATCTCTGCATTTCTCTGAAACCATCCCTGTGATTCAGCTAGTACTTATCGCTTTACTTACATTTGCTGACTAGAGAAACTAGTCGTGAAGATCCAGAGAGCTAGGGGGGCAGTTCACTATTTCACTGAAGGTCTGCATTACAGCAAAGTTGAAGGAACCAGAATAATTACAGACTACCATGGAACCAACGTGATAAAGTGCACACTACAGTAAACTCAGGCAACAGAATGAAGTGGTCAGGAACCGTTCCTGTCATCATTGAACTCAAACTCTTGCATACAGCCAGAGCGGATGTACAGCCAGCATTACAAGCCTAAATACTATTAAGCATCGATTGCGTTGCGTTGCGTTGCAATTTGCATGGCATAGGATGGCATGGCATATCATAGCATAATAAAGTTTAGCCAGATTAGGCTACTAATGTATCTCGGTCAAGTGACACAGCAGGCGACTTGTCGCATTGGTTGATTGAGGTCGGAGACCGCGTTTCATACGAGTCAGCGAGTCGTCGGTAAGCCTGCGCAGCGGCAGTAACGCATGAACCCAGTTGAGTCTCTCAGCACACTTTCACGATACATTCGTCAGATCAGTACCAACTCAAGCGACAGAGCGAGAACTCGCAGCAGGTACGGCCTCAGCCCCAAGGCAGCATTTGAAATGTGTGCTGAGCTCATCTTGTGAGCAGGCGCGCAACTGCTGTCCTGGTTGCAGGCTACGCTCGGGTTGTGCTTGCAAAACACGGGCAAAGCACGTCGCCTTTGCTGGCGTTAGCAACACTAAGGTACGCAGCAGTGTTTTGTGTTGGGATCAAAGGGGTCAACATTGTCTGACCATCCCAGATAGCCAGAAAATCGACCTTGCTTATCAGACCTGACCCTCGTTGCAGAAGCCACTCTCGCTTCAAGGCTTGGGCAGGGAGGCAACTGCAGCCAAGCCAATTGTGCTCAAGTCTTCAAATCAACGGCCAAGGGGACAACGCAAGCAAGCAAAGTCAGGGGAAGCATCAGACGCTTCAGTCAATGATAAAGCAAGCCGGAAGTTGCAGAAGCTTTCAGTGTCCTCAGTGCGGCGCAGCAGGTTCTCAGAAAGGTTGCAGGATGCCCAGAGAATTGAAGACCTGTTTGAGGTGCATGCTCACCAGCGCTCAGCCTAAACACACATAAACTCATTGCCGACTGTGCAAAAGCTTTGCTTGAGCAGCACCAAACTTTTGCCACAGCCGCCTGCCAGTGCATCAGCTATTGTGCTTCAGATGACGTGGTGCCTGCTGGACACTACATCCTGGCAGAAGTCACACAGAGTCTACGTCGAGCCCGCTCGCCGCGTGCACTTCATTGTGTTTTTGTCAGCTCCTGACCAAACCCCAAAACAGCTGTGCGTTGGCGTGCAGCTAGTCCGTGATGCAGAGAGGCTCACAGCATCAGAGGTGGCGCAGCTGCCGCTTGCTTTGGCAAGGATATATGAGCAGCGCTCAGAAAGGGAGCAGCAGAACCTGATTGCTGAGCCTTTCTTTGAGGAACTTGTCAAGCCCTGGGCTTTGGAGCCAAGCAAAATGACAGCAAAGGTGAGACAAGGAGAAGTCTGCGCTGTTAGACGTCATAATGACTGCACGGGTACATCATAGCTTGTGCAGCAACAGCTAGTCCAGAAGGCCTTGTCAGTACTGTTCAGTTGAGCTATCTGCCCAACCACTCCAGCCTAACCAATGCAAGCTGCTCATTGTACAACCTTCTGCATTTCCTTTTGTATGACGGTTCCAGTATTTTAGTTGCCTGTCAAAATCCCAGGAAGTCCAGTTTTGCTCAGAGCACTGACAGCTTACCAAGGGCGAACTGGAGTGCATCGCATGGTATTGAATGCATGTGATGCAAATTCTGTGCAAGTTGTGTCTGACTGTGCCCTTCAGAGATGACCTCTTGACTGGCTGTTGGGTTGCACGACTGCAGGAGCAGCTAGCTACTATGCATGCCATGCTCCAGATACAAGAGTGGGACTTGACAGCTGGGTCTGCGTTGACAATGGCAATTGCTTTGATGGCTGATGCTGTCAAAACCAGCTTGGAGTCAGCGCCGGACCAGTTCACATCTGCAGAGCTGCTTCAGGTCAGACTTGCCTGCCTAACCTGGGGTAATGCGTTTTCGAGTGCGAATTTGCAGCAAGCAAGACAGCAACAAGCTGCGGCGGGCATCATCCTTATGGCAGCATCCGACACATGGTGAAGTGGTGTGCATGCAACTGCCTCCTAGTGCTTTACATCAGTTGAGCACTGACGGCTGCGAGGAGGAAACCATATGCTTGCTGTGAGTCAGTGTGCCTTGCCAGAACCTGTGTCTTGATTGTCTGATACTGTGTCAGTGTGTGCACCCTGCTGCTTTCCTCCCCACCCCATGCCCCCTCTCCTGCTGTGGCGGGTTGTCCTGGCCCTTGCAATGGAAGCAATTCATGACCTCCTGCAAGAAAAGGCCCTGCATGAGGATGTCCCAATCCTCCTCAGGCAATCCTCGCCCGCTTGTTTGCTCTTGCAGTTGTTGTGAATGGTGTCAACCTCATAGAACCACAGTAGCACGCTTCTGGAATGAATGATGTGGCAAGACTTCCTGACCCTTGCATTGGCTGCAGCTCTTGACCTCGTGCAACAAGATGACTCTGCCTGAGGCATGTTCAACACTGGCTGTGCCCTGCCTCACAGCCTGCACCCTCCAGTTGCACTCCTTGTTTGCTCTCACAGTTGCTGTGACAAGAGGTCCTGACTCTTGCAATGTTTGCAGCACTTGACCTGCAGCAAAAGAGGACCCTGAATGAGGAACATCTCACCCCCTCCCCCCATCTTGTGCGCCCTCCATAGCCCCCTTCTTCATTCTTACAGTTGATGTCGGCACTTGTTCTGATCCTTGCAATGGCTGCAGCTGTTGACCTCCAGTAACAAAAAGACGCTGCGGGAGGCGTGCCCAACACTGGCCGTGGCCTGCCTGACAGCCTGCACCCTCCAGCTACACTTCTTCAGCCCAGATGAGACGGCCCAGGCGGCCTTTCTGGGAGTGCAGACCCATGTGCGCCACAAGCTCAGCGGGTCCAATCAGATGCGCACATTGGTCAAGGCTGGCATTAGGCAGGCTGCAGGAATGAGCCCCGTCAGCATTACCCAGCTGATGTTTGCGGCTGTTTCAACTCATGCCATTGAATCAGCAGAGCTGCAGGTATGAAGCAAACACGTGGCACAGGCAAATTGCATAGGCCCATTGCACACGCACATTGCACAGACACATTGCACAGATACATTGCATGAACACACTGCACAGACATGTTGCAGCCTATAGATGGAGTCTGTTGCTTGCAAAGATCATTGCAATCTTCTGCCTGCTTGAATAAGGTGATCAACACTAGGCATGGCTGCATGTCTGCATGCTTTTGTTGATCCTGTGTTCAATGCAGCCCTGATCATATTGCTGATTTGACATGCATGATCGCAGAGGCGCTGCATGGCAAACACCTGCTTCTGTATGCTTTGCATTGCTGGCCGGGCCACAATGCAGTTGCTGAGCCATCAGCAGCATTGGCAAAGCAGGCACTCAGTTGCAAGCATGTGGCTTGTGCCATGGGTCAGAAGGGGATGAAGCAAATGTACATCGCCGGGTGCATTGCGATGTGGGTCAGAATTGTGTTGAGCAGATATGCAGTGTTCGGCACAATGTGATATGGACCAGAATGCTGTTGAGCAAACCTGCAATGTCAGGTATATTGTGACATGGATCATACTAATGCTGAGCAACAGTACAATGATGGGCGCAGAGTCTTGCAGCAGATGCGTTGAGGGTGGTGTCAGAATGTGACGTTGCAGCTCTCAAGAACTTGAAGTGGGCAGCTGAGAAAGCTAAACTGGATGATCCACAGCTGCTTAAGGCAGTCGAGGCACAGCTAAAAACCCAAAGCTCAGAGCCAAGGTGGGCTAGCCTACCCAGATTTGACTGCTGTGCATGCATGTGTCTGTGTGTAGTCCAAGTGTCTTGTTAAGTAGTTTCAAGGTTCGATTTCCAAGTCTGTCAGCTTGGCACTGATTCCTGCTGCCAATAGAGCTGATCTATGGTGCATCGCATTCTCAACAGCCGCGTCAACATATTCAACAGTCAGCAGGCATAGCATTGCATGCAGTCAGCGTTGTTTGTGCCTACAGTGCTGACTCCATTGTTGTATGACACAGTCCTGTTTATGCTGTGGACATTCCCAAACATGTTGCCAGAGCAACCTTTGGCTTGAAAAGCTTGTACCTCTGGTGTTCTGTCAATGTCCTTTTGCTGCCTCTCATGTGGCATATTCATTTGGCATAGGTAACGCCTGTGCCTGTTGAAGCTCACTCATAGTGCAGAGCCCTGTTTTGAGAGTCTTCTGGAATGTGCTCTTTGAAGCAAGATCCCTGAGGCATGATTTTCTTGAATCAAATGTGCCTTGCAGCACGACACCGAGCTCATCGTTAGACGAGTCATCAGATGACGAAGCCTACCAAGCAATCAGTGACAAGGCCAGCCAAAAGCAGGAACAGATTCCAGTGTCCTCAGCGCAGGGCAGCAGCTTCTCGCAGAGGTTGCATGATGCTCAAAGAATTGAAGATCTGTTTGAGGTGTGTGGCCGCCAGCACACAGCCCGACTTGCATCAACTTCACTGCACATTGTGCCGAGCCTTTTTCTGAGCATGCTTCACAAGACTTGCAGCGCTCAGCTGCGGTTGCATGTCAAAATGTACAGCATTTGGTGCATGTTGCATTGTAGCATACAAACAAATCACACTTTCTGCTGAGTCTTCCAACCATCTGCACGACAGCTATTTAAATGTATAGCTCAGTCACAACTTTCAAAATGGCTTTCAATGGTGTGCAGCTAGTTCGAGATGCAGAGACGCTCATAGCATCAGAGGTGGCGCAGCTGCCGCTTGCTCTGGCAAGGCTGTATGAGCAACGCTCAGAAAGAGATCGTCAGACCCTGAATGCTCAGCCCTTCTTTGAGGCGCTTGTCAAGCCCTGGGCATTGGAGCCATCCAAGCTGACTGTACAGGTATACCTGGCTTCTGCATTAACAGCTAGCTTGGACTGCTCTAAAAGCCCTTGCCGGTGTCTTTGTCATACAGGCCACTAGCTTGGACTGCTCTAAAAGCCCTTGCCAGTGTCTTTGTCAGACAGGCCATCTGGCAAAAGCTGCATGCAACGCAAACTATTTTGTCTTGCCCAGAGCATGTGCAGTCTGTCAGAGGCGAAGTGGGGTATGTTGCATGTCAACGAGCGTATTTACGTCTTGTGCACGCATTCCTCGGCTGGTTTGTTCATTGGAACAAGTGTCAACTGACTCTCCATTTCAACGCCTGCAGGAGCAGCTAGCTACCATGAATGCCCTGATTCAGATACATGAGTGGAACTTGACAGCTGGGTCTGCGCTGTCAAAGGCCATTTTCTTGATGGCTCATGCTGTCAAAAACAGCTTGGAGTCAGTGCCTAATGAGTTGACATCCCTAGAGCTGCTACAGGTCAGTTCACTTTGCTTGGTTCCAGCTGCTATCTTGCAGACTGCAAAGCGATACTGTACATTGTAAAGGCACAAATGTGGGCAGTCAATTTTGGCATCATCACTAGTACCTTTCACACATGTGTAATTTTGCTTGTGTTGCTCTACACTTGAGACATGATTGCAAACAGTGATGGCTATTGTTGCATACAGTGGTGGCTACTGTTGCAGTCACTGCATCTGCAAGTGTACTAATCAGTACCGTCACAATAAACCAATGATGTGATTGTGACGCACTGATGGCACTCTTGCAGACTGCAATACTGCAACAATAGCTTCACTCCTGTGTGCAATCATTGTGGTCATGTCACTATCATCTGGTTATGCTTGAATATGCAGTGCTGCTGAGCGCTAAACTGCCAAGCACAGCTGATACTTTGCTGCATCACTTGCATCATTGCTGCCGAGTTGTCTTGTGTGCTGGTGTGCATGATCGGAACCATCTTTGCACTCAAATTTGCTGTCACAGGCTGTCTTGATTGTTGCAATGGCTGCAGCTGTTGGTCCCTTATTGTGCAGATTGTCCTCCTTTCTGTATACATTGCTTGCACAGTTGCTGCAACGGGGTGCCCTCAGCCGTATAGCGCCTGGAGCTCTTGGTATCTTGAAACACAAAGGATTGTCTTTGCAAGGTTTGCCTCTCACTGGTTCTAGACTGCCTCACAGCCTTGCTCTTGCTCACTGTCTCCCCACGCCTTCCCCCTGCCCTTTGATTACCGCCTGTCTGCTCTTACAGTGCCTGTGACAGGATGCCACGACCCCTGTCATGTTTGCAGCTCTTGGTCTCTTGCAACACGCAGGAGATTTTGCGCGAGGCTTGCTCTTCACTGGCTCTAGGCTGCCTCAAAGCCTTGCTTGAGTTCCTGCTTACTGTCTCTTGCCCCCTGCTCCCCGCCCCTCCCCCCCTCGACTGTCTGCTGTTACAGCGCCGGTGAAAGGATGCCCTGACCCCTGTCATGCGTGAAGGTCTTGGTCTCCTGCAACACAAAGGCAACCCTTCGCTAGGTCTGCCCCTCTCTGGCTCTAGACTGCCTCACAGCCTTGCTCCTGCTTACTGTCTCCCCTCACCCCCTCCCTCCCCCGTCCCCGCCTGTCTGCTGTTATAGTGCCTGTGGAAGGATGCCCTGACCCCTGTCATGCTTGCAGGTCCTGGTCTCCTGCAGCACAAAGAAAGTCCTGCGTGAGGCCTGCCCTTCTCTGGCTCTTGAGTGCCTCACAGCCTTCAGCATTCAGTCAGAGTCTCTAAGCCCAGATGAGACAGCCCAGGCGGCCTTCCTGGGAGTACAGACCTGTCTGAGGCTGAATCTTAGTGGCACCAGTCAGATGCGCAAGCTGGTCAAGGCTGGCATTGGGCGGGCTGCAAGCATGAGCCCCCTCTGCGTCACACAGCTGATGTTTGCGGCTGTGTCACTTGGTGGCGTCATCAAGCCAGGAAAGCTGCAGGTATGAAACACTTGAACACATGGCATAATGTCAATGAGTGAATTACATTCTGGAGTTCTTCTTCACTCAGCCGATGTTGGCGGCGGTGTCACTTGGTGGCGTCATCAAGCCAGGAATGCTGCAGGTTAAAAACCCATTGACACACGGCAAACTGTCAACATGTGTATCGCATCCTGGAGTACTGCGTCTAAGTACTAAGCTGGTGTTTGCTGCTGCTTCACTTTGCAGCGTCATCAAGCCACCAAAGCTGCAGGTGCGAAGGATAGGAGCAAATGGCGTACTGTCAGTGCGTGTACTGACATTGTCTTTGTGCCGCTTGGAGGGCAGCATGACTGGGCTTGGCTGCGCAATTGTTGTGCCATGCGAGTAGCCCGGTCAACAGGCGCTCTGTTGCAAGCATCTAGCTCTGTATGCTTTGCATTGCTAGCCTGGCTACAACAAGGCTGCTGCGAAGCGGACAATCTGTTGTCTACATGTTGCTTGTCACATGAAGCAGAATGACGTCAAGCAAACGTTCGCTGTTTGCTGTCGAGTCTTGTGCTCATTGCGCTGAAAGTGGTGTCAGAGTGTGATGCAGCAGCACCTTGTTGTCTGCGTGTTGCATTTGACATGGAGCAGAATGACGTCAAGCCAACACTCGTTTGCAGAGTCTCGTGGTAGTTGCACTGAGAGTGGTGCCAGAGTGTGACGCTGCAGCCCTCAAGAACTTGATGTGGGCAATTGGTACAGCTGAGTTGGATGATTATGATTTGCTTGTGGCAGCCGAGGCTCAGCTCATGAAACAGAGCTTTTACCTGGGGTAACTAAGTCCACTCTCACCCACGCCACTTGTGTGTATATTGCTGACTCAACCCATATTTGTGCCGCTGATGCATGCATTGCTGACTGGCTCAATTGGACACAACCCTCTGGCATTGTCACAACATGTTGCCTTCAAGATGCTGCATTGTAGCTCAACACTTTGTGACGGTCTCAGGGCATTCTTGTGTCAACAGCTGTGCGGTACCTAATGCGGCATCTCATTCTCACAGTTCTTTGGCAACACTTTGTGACATGGCACAATGTCTCTCTGGCATTACAGCTGTATATATCTTTTGCCCAACAATTTGTGGCTGTCACAGGGCAATTCATGCAGCAACAGCTCTTGGGCTTTTGGTGTACATCTCTGCATCTCTTCTGTACAATATAGTGTCAAGTCTGAATCTCATATCCTCAAACCAATGTTCGCTTTGTTCATGTGTATAAACCATGACAATGACAGCACAAAGGAGTGCGTGTGTGTCACCCTGCCCAACAACCTGTGACTGTCACAGGGCGTCTCATCTGGCAACAGCTGTGTGGGCGTTTGGAAGAGTGAAGCATTCACCTTCTTTGGACGTTCTGCAAGAGCTGGCCAACCGAGCCGTGCTCAAGTGTGCAGGTCTCACTGTTCAGGTGAGCACATCAGAGCGGCACCGGCCTGTTGGCATCTGCTGCACAGTACGCATCTGCAACTCAACTGCCAAGTGATGCTCAAGTGGGCAGGTGTTGCTGTCCAGGGGCATCATCGCTGCATCAGCTCAACCTTTTCTTTTGTGCTATATGCATCTGCAACACCTACTGCCGTTGAGTCATGCTAAGTTCACAGCTTTCACGCTTTTGGTGAGCACATCAACGCTGCATCAGCTCAACCTTTTCTTTGTTGCTGCACGCATCAGCAAAGCACTGCCTGTCAAGTCATGCTCAGTGGGCAGGTCTCACTGTCAAGGGGGCACAGCAACAATGCAATAGCCTGTTCTTATTTTTTGGGCACTATGCATCTGCAGCACAGAATCTCGACACATCAGATGATATCACTGCAATCATGTCTTGATGGTGCTTGTTTGTCTGCATTGGACACTGCAGGACCACCTGAATCATGATGTCAAAATGCAGAATTATCAAAGTGATTTTGTAGAACATTCTGTAGGAGATTGTGAAGAATTTTGTAAATTCCAGAGAGCAAATCAACACAGAAAATTTCTTGGATGGGCCGCAGCGCTGAGTGACTGCTTGCCTTGTCACAAGCAACAGTGTTGTTGGGTTGGTGTCGCAAAGCAGTTGATGATTCGGTGCTGCAGCATGCAAGACGGGTGCTATGTGGCTTCTACTCCCTGTGCTTCTACAAGTCTGAAGCCCTCATAGACACCATGGCCAAGCACACTGGCGGCAATAACATCGCGGCTGCAAAATTGTGTTGTCTGTGAACATACTTTTGGTGCTGCAGCATGCAAGGAGGCTGCTGTGGGGCTTCTACACGCTGCGCTTCTATCCTCCTGAGACACTCACAGAGGCTGTAGCCAAGCATGTTGAGCCTGCAGTCCAGACCATGGAACCATACGACCTGTGCAACTTCATTTGGGCATTTGGCGGTTTTGGCCATCAGCCCAGCAATATGCAGTTATTCCTCCAGGTAAATCACAGGCTTGTAATAATGCGTCCCTGATGTTGAGATTCACATGCGGGCATAAGATGCAACATGCTGTGTGCTGCGTTCATGCAATATGCTTGCGAATGTGGTAGTCTGCTTGACCAGTGAAGTACAGATCAAGACACAAAGATTAACCGTGTCGTGCAGCATTCAAGGTTGAGTCAGCCGCAATCAACACCATGACCACCAGGTAAACATTTCAACAGTGTGCCTGCTTCATGTCCAGCCTTGACACTGCAATTGTCACCAGCCGCCTTCATGTTACATCTACTTTGCATTCAAAGCCTCGTGCTCAGGTGATTTCAATCATCACCTGGGTGCCTGGCATGTACAGCAGATCTTTATAGCTTTTTAAGGAAGAAGTGGACAGTTTCTAGTCCTTTTCTTTTGCTGTTCCGGCAAAAGAAAAGTAGTATGCACATGTCAAACACAGATTCAATGCTGCTTAAGCAATCACCACCCTCAAACGTGCTACAAAACAGCTCAATGACTTGTGTGCTTTCTGGTACAGGCAGCACAGGATTGCTGCTATAAAATGAACAGTCATGACGTCTCCCAAACCATGAGAGGGCTAGCAAACCTGCGGCTGCCGTCAGGCCAATTGGGTCAAGACTTGCTGCAGCGGTCTTACGCCATTTTGGACACATTTGACACCCAGGCAAGTCATTGTTGCTTGATACAACCTCCTGACTATCAGCTCAGCATTTGGCTTAAGGCTTGCAAGCACATGAGAGCAGTGAATCTGACGGTACATGCTCTCTATGTGACTGTTTGCCTTGCGCGTTTTGGCTCAATTTTGCCACTGCTTCCACAATTTATACTGTGTATATTGCACATGTACATTGCACAAAGTGCTGATCTCAACAAATGCAGAAGGAATTACTGCATTCAGCAACAGCACAGCTTTGCTCATGCTGTGTGCCTGAATTCTCCAAGATGTTACCTCCAAGATGAACCACTCAGAATGTGTGTGTGTCTTCATGCACAGACTGTGCAGCAGGGCTCCGACCCATCAGCTGCACAGGCTCTTGTGCAGCTGACAAATTGTACAGAAAGGTTACAATTCATCTGCTGTACAGGCTCTTGCCAACCTAGCTTGGAGCATGGCTCACTTGGGCTTCAAGCACACCAACTTGCTGGACAGAGTCATCAGCCAGCTGGCATGGAACGCAGATGAGATCAACCAGCGGGACTTGGCAGAGGCATTGTCATCTCTTGCCTTGCTCAATCATGAGCCTGAAGAAGTTTCCATGAATGACATGCTACACCAGTTGACCAATCTACTCCAGGACTCTGGTATGACATCAGGCTTTGCTACGAAACATGCACGACCCGTGTTTTGTAAACAAGCATTTCATGATACAGCTTTATACAGGCGCTGACGTCTCGGGCCTTGCTCAGTCATGAGCCTGAAGCAGACTCCATAGACGACATGCTACATCACTAAGCGAGTCTTCTGCAGGACTGTGGTATGATACCAAAGATGCATTTACTACTTGCAAAATGGCCTGGCACTGGCAGGTGTAGGTGTTAGCCTTATTGCAAATTCATGCCATGACTGCCATGCAGTTAAAAGTGTGGGTGTATTTGCCTGCTTTGTATGCTGCTTTGTCTGCGCTGTCCAGGTTGCTAGCATGGCCCTTTCTGCAGTTGCTATGACGCAGTTGCTCATCATTTTCAAGCTATAGTCTGCCCTTGTGCATGCCATCATGCGCTGTGCAGTGCTTGTCGCCTGTTGCAGAATGTCAGAAACTTATCTTGCATCGCTTCTGGACAACTTTATGCTGCAGTCCCAGATACATTGCTACATCTGCATTTATGTTCTCACCACAACACCTTGTGATGCAGTGTCAACATCTGCGGTGTGCACCAGTCTGCTGAAAGATGTCCGAGTCTGATTTTCAGCGTGCTGTTTGCAGATGTGGAATGGACGCAACATGACCTATCTTCAATCTTGTGGTCCCTTGCAAAGCTGAATGCGGGCACCCGCAAGCTCATAGACATGATGTTCAATCGCATTGTTGTGGAGATACCATCCTTGAATGCCAAAGATATCTCCTACCAGCTCTGGAGTTTTGTGGTGCTTGGGTTTCCACTGCAGACCCAGGTGGTCAAAGCCTATGAGGTCAGCTTTTGTTGTCTATGCATGTGTATGCAATATGCAGTATGTGTACATGTGCGTATGCGTATGTGTATGTGTATGTGTGTGTGTGTGTGTGTGTGTGTGTGTGTGTGTGTGTGTGTGTATCTGTGTGTATCTGTATGTGTATGTCTGAATTGTGTAGTGTATATCTTCATGCTGAACATGTTGGACTCAGGGTCAAGATACAGCATCAATGCATGTTTATCCTGGTGTAAGAGCAGCTGCTGACTGTGCTTGATGACCTCATCACCTGCCCTTGCAAGTCGCATATATTCAGCACCTCAAGGCACTGACTGAGAACAATTGTGGCACAGGACCGGTTGCTGATTGTGCTGGATGAGCTTGACCCTGTGGACTTGTCCCATGTCATGTGGGCAGTTGCCCGCTTGGACAAGTACCCATCTCCTGCTTTGCTGGATGCGCTACTGGCCACGCTGCCTCCTCAAATGGACAATGCTGAGCCTACGGTATACACTACTGGGTCACTCGCATGATCATGCACGTATGTCACCTGTTTTGCCAAATGTACTATTGGCCATGCTGCCTCCTCAGATGGACAATGCTGAGCCTACAGTAAGCTCTCCCAAGTCACCTGCATGATCATGCGCATATCTCCTGCTTTGCGAGATTTATGCTGGCCACACTACCTTCTTAGATGGACAACGCTGAGCCTACAGTATACTCGATCTGGTTCATGCATGTACAGTTATTTGCCTTTTGATCTTGCTTGTTCATTCCCTTGTCTGCTTGCTTGCTGGCTTATTCCGCTTGCTTGCTGCATCATTCACCTGCACTTGGCAAGTTGGAGCACCCAGATCAGTCCACAAGAGTCAGCTGCTTGTGAACAGTCTGTAAGTAATTGCTCATGATAGGCTGCAAGTTGACCTGATTTTGTTGAAGGCCAAGTGCCTACCTGCAGCTGCAGCAGCAGCAGCAGCAGAGCAAGAAGTGAAGGAGAACAGGCAGATCACCTGCTTGAGCTGCAATGTTTTGATGCAGGCTGTGGCAACAACAGTGCATGCATGCGGGCACCTGCGGCATCACCCAGACGAAGCCTTCCTTGAAGCTGTAGAGCGTCACGCAGAGACCTTCAACAGCGACTACACGTGTGCCAATTGGTCAGCACTGCTGCAGACCTTCACCATGCTGCAAGCGCCTGCTAAGCGCCTGTACTCTGCATTGCTACAGCAGGTGAGCCTACAAACTGCTTGTGATTGTGCGCATTTGTGCACTCGACTTGGTGGTGTAGGCCTAAGACATGCAATCGCCCGTTCTCAACACTGCTACAGCAGGTAAAGCTTGTCAGTCACATGGTGTGG
Organism: Trebouxia sp. TZW2008; assembly: GCA_002118135.1. Taxonomy (NCBI): domain Eukaryota; kingdom Viridiplantae; phylum Chlorophyta; class Trebouxiophyceae; order Trebouxiales; family Trebouxiaceae; genus Trebouxia; species Trebouxia sp. TZW2008. The sequence goes on along the minus strand of BDIU01000066.1, from coordinate 135,477 downwards.
TCATGTGAGCATGCAGTTTCAGGCAGGCTGAGCATTGCTGCATCTCAAACAATGCCTGCAGTTTGCTTTTGACAGGCAAGCCTTTCAGCACTTCAAATGCAGCAGTTCTTTTGAATGACAGCAAAGCTCCAATACTATGTACCCATGTTGCAATGCAGGTCCAAGCAGGCAAGCTGCAGGTGGATAGTCGATTGCTTGGAGATGTGCTGATGTCCATAGCTGTGTCTAAGGCTTGGCAGGAACCCATCTACACATTCATGCTTGGGCAAGCACGCATAAAGGGGCAGGCCTCCTTCAGACCAAAGGCCCTCCATCAGCTGTACCAGGTAAGCATGTTTTGCAACTCATGCGCTTGCCCCTGCATCTTTTTTGCGCATCTGATGTGTGTTTGACAAAACTGTAGGAGACATTTCAGCAAGGAAAGGTTTGCCCAAACACGCACTTTTGGTCTGCCCCTGCAGGTAAACCTGCTTGCACAAGCCACAGGAGCTGGAGCTGCCCTAGATTTGTCTGAGTCCTTCAAGTCACAAGAACAGCAAAGATGGTTGCAAGGCCAATTGCCTTTCAACACCACCCAGCTTGTTGCGGATTTGTGTGCTACCCTGGATGAGCTCAGAATCCCCTATAGGCGGGGCCCGCCTGCCGGCCCTGCCCTTATGACTATAGATATTGCCCTAACGGAAAAGAAGGTGACTCTTATCATTACTTTATTGCCTACATGTGATGTTGCATCACAGCAGCATTTGCTACACATGCATGTCATACCTGCTTCATGTCAAGCACATTACTTGACCCTTAGAAAACAGTTTTACTCTGACACAAGAATTGTACTGTGATGGCAAGCCTGCTGCTTTCCCGACTGTATGGCTTTTCTATTGTTCCTGCATCTGTTCACAGGCTGCAGCTCAGTGTGCAGTTGCTGTGATAGCAACAGCAAGCCAAGACTGAGTAATGTAAGCTCCTGATTTAGTGCAATCATATGTTCACCTTCCATGAAGTTTTGTCCATGGCAGTTTGCCACTGAAGCATTAGGGCCGTTCAAACATTAGAGCCATTGCACATCAAGGCACCAAGGCCATTGCATGTGTTGAAGCTACGCCATGATTAAATTACAATGTGTCTTTGTGCATGGCAGGTTGCCATTGAGGCATTAGGGCCATTGAAGGTGCTGAAGAACAAGTCAAGCATCACAGGCAACGCTGCACACCGGCAGAACATGTTGTCAGCATTGGGATGGACTGTAGTACCAGTCAAAGAAACAGACTGGCTCAGCCTTAAGACTCCTGCTGACAAGACGTGGCAGCTGGGGCAATTACTGCCAGAATAGTGGCACTTATTATATGAAGTTTATAGTAATAAAGTTTGCTACACGCAAAGATTCCTGCTGATAAGCAGTGGCGGCTAGGGCAACAGCTGTTTCAACTGCCAGAATGATGGCGGCTAAGGCAACCACTGCCAAAGAAGTTGTACTTAATGCGTTGTGAAGCTTGTCACATGCAAAGAGTTTTGCTGACGAGGAGTGGCGGCCAGGGCAATCACTGCAGGGATACTGGCACTTCATGCAGTGAAGAGATTGCCATATGCAAAGATGCCTGCTGGCAAGTGGTGGCTGGGGCAAGTACTCTGCCAGAGCAGTGGCTGTGCTTATTGGTGGAGTGTTGTCAGACAGCGAGTGTTAATCATGGTTTTGGTGGCGAATTGTCACACAGTGAGTGCCAATCAGTGAGTGTCAATCACTGTGTTGGTGGAGGATTGCCACAAAGTGGTAGCACGCAAGTGTGTTGGGGGAAGTTCTGCCCCTTCTGTGACAGATGGACACTGGTTGTGGTCAAGATATGCAGGTTCAATGCCTGCAGCCTGACTGCAGCGACACGTGCTGTCAGCAATCTGACAGGTTGAAGCTGCCTTGCCGAGGCTTTTGCTACAGGCGCTGACAATGCAAAGCAAACATTTGTTTGCATTGAGACTATCTTGAAGGGTTTCAGAATTGAATCAGATGGAGTGGACAGACTGACTTACGACTCTACTTTGACAGTTTGCATATAGCCTACCTTTGACTCACATATTCGCTGTGTCTCTCCAGCCTGCTGATTTCGTTTATTTCATGACATGTACATTGTACACAGAGTACAAGAGTGTCCCTGAAAACAATTCAGCCGCCACCTCGAGCACCCCAATAGTAGCAACTAAAACTGCACAATGAGTTGGTAATGTGCAGGGGGGGATGCCATGTCTTGAAGACAGCTGCTGCATGCCTTGCGGTGTCCATTACCCTGCCTGCAAACCTGTGTGACAGTCATTGCCATGAGCGTTTGTTGACTGCCCGCTGGCTGCTTGCAAATGTCCGAAAGCGGCCGCAGTCGTGCATCACTCCGTCCAAGGATTGAAACTGGCCGTCAGACATGCAGGCATCTTCAAAAGAAGCCGGAATGACGACTTCTGAGGCCGACGCTGCTTGCACTGTTGCTGTTGTAGCTCCTGCACACTCAGCCGGTCACTGTTGCTCGTCGCCAGGCAGAAAGCTTCGATCAAGGCAGAAGCGATCAAGACCCTGTCGCGCACAGCTTGTGAGAAGCTTGAATTCCAGGCAAGTCACATCACACGTCCACCCCAATAGCTGACGAAGCTGGCTATGTTGTTGTCCAGACCACATCGGCAAAGGGTGTATCGTGTGACTTTGTTGTCTGAAAGAGTTGGTTGTGCATGTTCTGCATAGCCGACCCTGCCTTGAGTTTACTACAACACCAAGCTTCATTTGTTTGTCCAGAAATGAAAGTCAGCATCAAAGGTGCAGCTGCTACAATTCTACTTGCTGCGGTTCTGATCGCCTACTCAGCTGATTGCCTCAGTGATGCCATATGCGACAACGTCGAGGCAGCCTGGCAAAGCGACGAGCCTCGCTTGGAAGGACATTTCCCTTTCTACACGCTACTGGGTATGCAGCCTGCTTCTCACGACCTAGAACCAATGCAGGTGCTAAGAACTGACTTTCCCTCCCTGTTTTGTTGCAGTCTCCTGCACAGGCAACTTGAACCTAGAGAGCTACAGTGTGGACTCTTGTGTCAACAACGGGACAGACTGTGGGCCTGCAGCAGCAGATGCCTTCTGCAACTATCTGGGTATGCCTCTGGCTCTGCTGATCTGCTTGCTTGTGACACCGCTTACGCTGTAGCAGAGCAACACAGGATAACAGGCGACACTTACTGTATCTTTACTATGTCAGTGCTGCTGCGTGAATGCCATTTGCAAGTAGCTGGGCATAAGTTTGGCTCTGCTGATCTGCTTGCTTGCGACACTGCTTGCGCTATAGCAGATCAATACAGTGCAATAGGCAACACTTAATGTATCTGTACCGTGTCAGTGATGCTGTTTGAATGCCTTTTGCAAGTATCTGGGCATAATTTTGGCACTGCTGATCTGCTTGATCGTGGACACTGCGTGACCTACAGCAGAGCAATACAGTATAACTGACTCTTACTGTGTTGCTACTTTGTCATTGATGCTTGTCGCTTGTATATCTGCAGGGCTTGATGGGTCTGCCTATGACAACCAATTTACTGTCATCCTCCCTGCCACTACTCCAACACATTCCATGACAGGCGAATGGTGCATCAGAAATGGCACCTATACCGAGCTGAATGACACGAGCCTCCAAGCGATTGAATCATACAAGGGACCTTTCTGCAGCAAGCTGGACTCCGTGCTTTGCTACAGAAGCAGGAACTCATCATCAGACATCTTCAACGCAACTCAAGCAAAGGAAGAGAATCTGACGCTGTTGGCACCTGGACCTGCACCCAGCATAGCTGATGTTGTTGCTGCCAACATTGCAAACTCCACTCCATCTGTGGGTGTTGTACCTGCCCCACAGATTGTGTCACTGATACCCCCTCCCAATACAACTGCTGACACAGCCCATGCAGGGTGACCCACATGCCATGTCACAGCAAATGGAACCAGGGCTGAACCTATTGTAAGATGGTCTGGTAGCATCAGCTGAGAACATTTGCTGGCAGCTGACAAAATGGGGTGCAGGCAAGCACATGCATGGTCATTGCCCAACATAGTCAGTCTATTTGGGCAAGAAGGTTCTGGCAACAGCATGTATGCTTGTGTTGTATACAGTCTATGGGCAAGCAAGACTTTTGCTGCACTGACTTTGTGTTATTATGTATTGCAGCACAGGGCTATGCGTTTGTGCAGTGCCTTGTCAGCTGCTCTTCTTCATAGGAGGAACCTTGACGAGTGTGCCCTTGCACTTGTGCAGACCTTGGTCTTGGAAAGCAGTGCTTTCTGCATGTTCAATTTTGGTGTGGCAGTCATTGCGTGTAACATGATACTTTGAAACCCATGTACAGGTTCCTGATGATCGTCGTGTTGCATGTGGGTTGCACGGATGTCAACTCTGTTCCTAGCATGTGTAAGAGCTGCTTGTGTCTGCGTGCTCCCAAGTTGTCTCGTCCTTTACAATCCATTGTCAAGTACTGCAGCTTAGCTTTTTCTGTAGGAGATTGTCTTAGAGTCCCAAAGTTGCTGCAAGTACATGCCTGCCTTGCCTCTTGTCGCGCTGCTCAATGGATTCACCTGCCAAAGTCTCGCGCAACAGCAGACACACTGTTACTCTTGACAGCTACTAATGCGTCTATTGCTTGAAGATCTGCCCCACACAAACTTGCCCTGGACAAACTTTCAGCGTTGCAATATTGGCCAAACAAGGCTGCAATCACGTAGCCATGGCTGATTCAACATGCCTACATCTGCTCTTTGCTTGCAGCTTCCAGATGATGCTGCCAGCCTATCCCCATCAGCACAGTGTTCAACGTTGCAATAGCAACTCAAAATAGTACTAACCCATGTCAAGCTACTGCACCCTGACAGCTAGATCCAGCGCCAGCGGTGCAACCAAAACAGTGGTTGTCAATGGCAATGCGGCGCCCTGTCAGCTCTGACATACTCCCCACGTCAAAGACTGTCATGTCCTTTCCTGAAGGGTCTCCTGCTTTCCTGCACATTGCCCAGGCACCGGTCATGCACTGTTAGAATGTACGGTGAATAACGCACGATTTGTGCGCACATGGTGCTGCAAGCAGAGCAACAACCAGCCTGTGAATGCAGGAATGACCCTTTGGCAGCTCAACAGGATGCTAGTGTGGCATGTACACCAGAGTCTCTGTCACCAGCCGCACGTCTCACGCAAACATGCAAAAAACACATCTTGCTTTGAGCAAACGAACGGTTGTTGCAGATCATCAAGTCCACCCAAAACAGCAGGCATATACAGGTTGATGACATTTGACGGCTGTCATCAGGCATGGCATTTCAGCAATGCATCAGGTGCAGCAGCTTTACCTCATGCCCATGTCAAGTTGTTGATTGAAGTCACAGTCAAAGATTCGGCCATCCCAGCCAACATTGACTGTGTTTCTGCACATGACACCATCTGCTGCCGCCACATTGAATCCCTCCACCAGCATCTGCAGGCACAACTGGTTTAGAATACAAAAATTTGTCTTTGTAAGTAATGCCCTGATTCCCAGGGAGATTGTCCTTGTATCAAATTGTCCTTGCTCAGAAGGGCCGCTGCAGTCAAAATGCAGTGATTCACTACTATCTGTGTGGTGCTTACATTGAGAATGTCCTTCCATAAGAGTCCATACAAAGGGACGTTACTGTACTGCATGCAACATCTGAATTCAAAGGTACTTCCTGATAACTCTCGCTCAAACACAATGCAGCTATGAGCATCAAAGCAGTGAGACTAGGGCGTTCAAATGAAAGGATGGGGTACATATGCATCAGCGGTTGCTGCTGGTCACTGCCAATCCGTGTGAAGAGACTGATTGGCTTGAGAGCTGATTACCTTCATGTACTCTTCTAGTTTGTTACGCCGTTGGAGGTAGTCCACATAGCGCTTGATGGGCATGTTGTTCAGGCAGAACAGGTTGTTGAACACAATTCCAAAGTGCTGCAGTAGCTCCTCCTTGTACACACCCTGCATTGCAGCATACAGCTTTTACAAATCAGTATGTGTCAAACATCGGCCTGGACAGGCAAGTGACAAGTAGTGTTGCAGGCAGACATGGTGCAGTCAAACCAGTCAGGTTTGTCGCAAATGGCACAAACTGGCAGGGTCGCATGCATATCTGCAATTCATCACCAGGAATGCCAGACAACTTCTTTGATTTTGGTCCGCGTCAACACCTTGCAGGCAGCTTGTTGCTTACCTGACTTGTTTCTGCACAGGTATATGTGACGTGCATGTGGCAGTGACTTACAGACCACACAGCTAACATGCAAGCAAGAAGTGCTTCACACACTTTCAAATTTGCAAGAAAACAAGCTGCTGATAAGCAGCGCCTCTAGTTGAGCTTGGGAGGCGCCAAACAGATTCAATGGGGAATTTACACCTTTACAGTTGCAGCCCAGTGTCAGGCATGAAGACTCAACCTGCCCCATAAATGCTGTGCGAACAGATCAGGCTTCCAAATTGTCCGTCTTTGATTAGCAGCACCTCTAGTTTGGCCTGCGTAGGGGCTGAAAAGATTCCGTTGGGATTGTACAACAGGCCAGCTGCAGTCCAATGTCAGGATTGCCGTAGCCAACTGTATTCAGGATTTAAAACCTCTGGTGATGCATTTGAGCAAAAGTGCCTTGCACAGAACAGACTATAGGTTATGTCAGATGAGTCACCTCTAGTTTGGCCTGGGGAGGGGCCAGAAGGATGCCGTTGGGATTGTACACCAGGTCTAACTGCAGCCCATTGTCAAGCACAAAGACTCACCATGCCACACAAATGCTGTGAAGAGCAGCCTAAAAGACTTTCATTCTTGACAAGCATCACCTGTAGTTTGGCCTGTAGTTTGGCCTGAGGAGAAGCGAGAAAGATGCCATAGGGGCTGTGTAACAAATTAACTGCAGTCCATTGTCAGGTTTGCCGCAGTCAACTGTTGTCAGGCTTTGCAAGCTTTGATGCTGCATTTGAGCCAAAGTGACTCGCACGGAACAGACTATGGTTTCTGTAAGATATGTCACCTCTAGTTTGGCCTGGGGAGGAGCAAGAAAGATGCCGTTGGGATTGTACACCAGATCGAGCTGCAGCCCAGTGTCAGGTTTGCCATAGCCAACTGCATTTAGGATCTGCAGCCCCTTGATACTACGGTCAAAGACGCCTTGGCCCCTCTGCTGGTCCACATTGGTTGGACTATAACATGGCATAGACGCAACGACATGCACCTGCAACAGAGCACAGCTCGGCGCTTTGTGTCAGTAGGGTTTTAAATCCTCATTCCTGCTTGGCTGTAGCATGGCATGGAGCCCACCACTTGCACCTGCAAAAGCACATAGCTTTCCGCTTCTCTTCAAAGATTTTGGGACATCCTTCCCTGCTGCATTCCGGATTTGTAGCCTTGTCATGCTGTGGTCAAAGATGCCTTGGCCCCTCTGCTGCTCTACATTGCTTGGACTATGACATGGCATAGACGCCACAACACGCACCTGCAATAGAAGCAAGAGTAAGGTGACAAAGCTGACAGAGCCCCCACCCCATACAGAATCTGCGGCCCCTTGATACTAGTAAAAGTGCCCTGGCCCCTCTGCTGGTCCACATTGGTTGGGCTGTGGCATGGCATGGACGCCGCCACATGCACCTGCTCCAGCACATGAGGCAGCTCTTGACCAAGGCTTGTCATACAAAGCATCAAAGCCTGCTGCCCAGTTGTGTACGACTTTGAGAGCTGCTCACATTTGCGCATCGCTTACAAGCCTGCTGCTAGTTGCGCACATTGTGTCTTGTTGAGCAGCCCAAAACTTTCCAATGAATCTAGCTTCAGAGTTGATGTGCAGCACCTACTTTAGAATAGGCAATACTCCACGAGCATCTTTTCATACTGTCAACAAAGCATGGTCCAGATTTATACAGTAAGATCACGATATGAGGACACCCAAAATAAGGACACTGGACAATCTTGATGCAAAGACGATGCAATTGCGAACCAAACACTGCATTCTGACTACAAATGTACGTCTGAGTAAGGACAATGCGATGTAAGGACCTTTTTCTTGGTAAACAAGGCAGTCGCTATATCGAGAAATCACTGCACCTTGTTAGCAGCAAGAAATTGGGCCAGGTCTTCTTGGCCAGGCTCCAAAAGTACAGTTAGGTTGCATCTGTCTATCACCTCTAAGCCTAGTGCTCGAGCACTTTCCACAAGGTACCTGCAGCGATGATAAGCGCTTTGTGCTTGCAAACACTCTTGATGAATGCTGGACGAACCAGCTCATTGATGCAGTCTGTCTATGTGGAATGGTGAATTCACAAAACCTGTCAGTCTGTATGATACACAGTTTTGAGCTCAAACAGCATGCGCACTTGCTGCTTGACACAAGGGTGTACAGCATCAAACCAACGAGTGGCCAGCAAATGAGAGCAGTCACATTTTTCTTGAGATGACAACATGAACATGTACATGTACATGTAGTTTGCTGTTCAGATTGAATTTATACGCTTGATGCTCACATTTGATGTTCACATTCGATGTCCACATTCGATGTTCACATTTGCTGTTCAAATTGGCTCTTGACGTAACACATGAAGCCTGTATTCGGAAGAATTCACTTGAACTGGGAATTGAGCTCAGGTGCACCGCCAGTGATGTCCACAGTCTTGACAGAGCCCAGGTCACTTTGCATCAGACGCACACACTGCTCTGCTGTGGCCCTATCCATCATCTCAAACCTCTTAGGGGAGCTTTCCACATGGCAATGGCTGCAGGCTTGATTGCAGTACAGCCCTATGTTCAGCTGCAGGATTGCAGCCTCCTGCCTGACCATATCAATGCCACCTTCATTCTGCAGAAAGCATAATGCTATTGACCTATCCAGCTGCTTGAGTGAAGTGACAGCTTGTTTGTACAAGCAAAGAGGCAGGGTTGACACAATCATTAGCTGTGATGGTTCTGCAAGCTTGAGTGAAGTGTCAGCTTTTTCCAGTTGGCATGCAGGCAATTTGTTACTGCGAACTTGGTGAGCTGCGACGACCTTGCACACTTTGTCACTTGACATATTGTGCAGCGTGACTTGACGCAATGGGGTTGGCAGTGCATACTGTTGTCTACAAAGCTTTGCAGAATGCTCTGATGCATAAGTCTGCAGCACTCACCTTGACCATAGTCCCAAAAGATGGCACACCTATTTTGTCCAGAGACCTTTGACGTTTTCGCTTTTCCTCACGTGTGATGGCTGCTTGTCCCAGCTTCTGCAGTCTCGCTGCGGTCTGCTGGAACTCAGCGTCAGCTGCCATGCCTTGCAATGTTTCTGGAATCAAGGAGGCGTTGGCAGTGGTTTGACCGGTACTGGCATGCATGTCACTGCTACTGTTGACAGCATTCCTGCAGTGCGTCGACACAGCTTTAAGCACGAGGGCAAGGCAGTGATCAAGAATGTAAGCGAGCGCTGTAGACTCTTACCCGACGGTTCTAGCCCTGAGGAGCGAAAATTGAGGCCGCTGCAAACCGTGGGTGCAAGGCGGGTGCATGGTCGTGTGCATCATCTGAAGCATGCTGCAACAATTGACGCGCAATGAAGATCAAGCAAGGAAGACAGCTGCGGTGACGGCAAACTTACAGGACTGCTGATTGCGGCAACTGAACTGTGTCGCTGCTATGCATGAGGTGAACCGTTTACTAAAGTGCAGCAGCTTACTAAAACCTGTACCTTGCTTGCACGCTGCAACTGCGCGCAGAAGAAGACCTGCGGCAGTTCACCTGCAAGACTCCGCAAAAAGCTTTCGGAGCGACCACATGAGGACACAAGCTAACGGGGACGCAACACACGTCGGTAGTGCTGCACTTGACTTGATCAAAGCATTTCGTGACTTGAACGCGGCGTATCTGCGGCTCGAATGTGGCACCGGAGCACATCCTACAGCCTTTTTGCTGTCCTGTTTGCGTGTTTTGTTGCCTGGAATGGCTATCGTAAGCAAAGTCTGTCGGCATCAGGTCAGTGCTTCGTCGATCTTTGGCTCGAAATTTGACGCTGGCCTAAACTGCTGCGGGTGACCACCAAAAGCGCCTCGAGCAGTTGTCGATCTGCGTCTAGGTGCCATCGCTGCATGCGCAGTCGGGGCCCTGCATCTGCTAGCCGGTCCTCAATTCGGACTCACTCTCATCGTGTTCTTTTACACCAGCTCCAAGGTCATTTGTGCTCGTTGCTTGCACTTTGCATGACGATGCAGTTCTTTCTGCTCACTTCACCAAGCTCAGACATTGTCTAGAGGAGCTTGTGATTGTGCAGCTGAGATCACGCATGCTGGTCTGATATGCAGTTGACAAAGTTGAAGGCAGATGTGAAGTCTCGCCTTGAAGATGATTTTCAGTATGGGGGCAACAGATCGGCAATGCAGGTATCTGACAGCAATGCATGTACCGCATCAGTGTGACTAATGCGCTGTGTTTTGCTTCTGACTTTTGATGACGTACCTTTTGCATGGCTTGCGCCCAAGCACATGGCATGCAAAGGCTGTACAATATTTCCGAGTCGTTGAGTTTTAAGGCCTGCAACTTGATTGCTGTCAGCAGAGCCGACTCAGATTGGATGCAAGCAGCATGTCTTAACATTGTGTCTTATTCAGGTCCTGGTCAACAGCTTTGGAGGCACTGTCTGTGCGGTTGGTGGAGCCTTAAAAGCAAATGGCACCCATTGCCTCCAAGGCATTCCTGCTGCAGCTATGCTAGGTGGATTCCTGGTGTGATATAAAATGCTGCTTTTGTTGTTGTCTCCCGGGCTGCCTCTTTAGACAGAGGCTCCCGTCATGACGCTTAACGGCGTAGACTTTTCTTTTTTCTTTTCTTGTTGTCTCATGACACATCTGTCAAGCATGACATTTGGACGCAGGGTCACTATGCATGCTGTTGTGCTGATACATGGGCTTCAGAGGTTGGCATCCTGAGCAAAGCATCACCCAGGCTTGTCACCAACTGGAAGGTCAGTCACTGCAGTGGATATATTTCTGCAAACGCACTTTAGCCTGTTTGGCAGACCTACTGAGGCTCAATAGTGAAAGCTGATGCAACTTTTGGATGCCAATCTGCATGCTTGAGGGTTTTGACTTGACTGCGCAGGTTGTGCCCAAAGGCACAAATGGTGGAGTCAGCACATTAGGCACCTTATGTGGGGTTGCTGGTGGCTTCTGCATGGGCCTCACATTTTGGCTTGCCTCAATGCTCACATCAGCCAAGCTGGCAACACTCCCAGTTGCGTCATGCCTTGCAATTGCTGTGTTTGGTGGTGTGCTTGGCAATCTGATAGACTCCATGCTTGGGGCAACTTTGCAATACAGTGGTTTTGATACAAGCAAACAAAAGGTAGTGACAGCACCTGGCCCGAAGATCCAGCACATTTCAGGATTTGCGTTGCTCAGCAACAGCCACGTCAATTTGGTATCATCTATTCTTACAAGCTTGACAGTGGGTGGCCTGGCAGCTACATTTCTGTAACAACAGCTGACTAAACACACTACTGGGCCTGCCAACTTCCTGTAAGGCCTATCAACTTGAGCCTTGTCAGAACTTAGCAAAACCACTTGGATATTGATAAGCAATGTCAGCACATAGGCAGCTGGAAAAGGCTTTCAGCGCTTCTTGAGGGCCTCAAAGCGAGCTGTCAGATCATCCATGTCACTGGTAGGAGGTCTGCTGCTCTTGTTGCTGGGACTTGAGGGTTGACTGTCCTGTCCTGTGCTGCTCTTGGGCTGAATTGGGGGACTAGGCAGCACTGCATGCACACAGCGTGACTTCAACTAACTGCTGCAGACTGCAATGCATCCTTGCCTGACATAGGCTATGACCTGTTGCAAGCCACTGTATGGTTCTTGGTGAAGTGCTGCAAGATGAGAGAAGCAACTGACTGCAAACCTGGCCAGCAGCATGGGATGACATGCATCCCACATTGTGTATCAATGCAGTTGACATGCTGTATGGTGCTGCCAGGGACATTGATGGATTGTGCAATGAACCTCCTGCACTGGATTTCCTATAACGAACGTGCTTCTGGATGTCACCGCTGGTAAGACAGAATCTATGCCAACAAAAACCCCGCCACAAAGATGCTGCTAGGCAACAGACAATTTCTTGGTATGATTCCTGCTGTAAGAGATCCTCTCCCCATCAGCGCTGACATCAAGAAGCTCATGCAAAGCACAGCAGCAACAAGCGGATGAAACCTAATCCATTGCATCTGCAATCATGTGTCACAAGCAAAGGCATGAGGTCCAACATGTTGTACATAAGTGATGATGACTTGAGGCAGACTCATCACGGGTGGAAGATCAGCACATGCGCTCCTGCTTTGCATTGCATTGTCGCTCTGGCACAGACTACTCATAATTCCTGCATTGAACACGCTTGGCAGGCAGGCTTTGGACCCTAGCAACTACATACGTACAGATGCAATCTATTGTCATGATGCAAGTCTGTCAGAAGCTGCTTTGGATCCAATTCTCAGTCTGTCCAGGGTGACCTGCCCTGAGGAAGACCTATGCAGGGGTGCTTTGTATTGCATTGTGGTATTGGCACAGTTTTTCAGTCTGTTAAGGCTAGACTCACCTGAGGAAGATCTGTCTGGGGGTGGGACTGGAGGCGCTGGGGGGGCTGTGGGCGGCCCCTCATCCGGGACAACACCTTTGGTTGGTGGTCCAGGTGCAGCATCATACGCCCGCTGAATGTCACTAGTAGAGCGCGCAAACTTGACTGCAACATCAGCAAGAAGCATGTCATAGCCAAGACATTGCATGTTTATAAAGCCAATGGCCATTGGTTGATGAAATTGCTACAAGCTTCTACAACAGATTCTTTGAAATCAGGAAGATCACAGTGACTGGTCAATGAATGATATGCGAGAAACGACTGAACTTGACATGTATCAGCAACGACTGTACTGCAAATATCCTCACAAATTTCAGCAATTTCACTATCAAGTAACACCAGAAACCTGCACAGCTTGCTCAGCAGTGCAAGTCATGGTCCTCTGAGGGCCTGGTACTACAAGATAAAAATGTGGTCTAAGAAGCAAACAAGTTTACCTGGGGGAGGACCTTGACCAACGGATGAAGCTTTTGATGACTCCTGCCTGTCCCCAGATGAGGGCACTACTGGAGGCCGCAGTAAGGGTCCCTGTGATGCTCCAGGCTGGAAACCCGGAAACTGGTTTGAGGTTGGATTGCTTGTCTGACTACTTGACCCTGCATTCAGCACGCCCTCATTGTTCTAGGACCTGTATCTGCTGCCATATTGCTACTACAGCAAGCACAGTCAAGAGAGAATTGGGACTGCAACAAAACACAAATTGAAGCAGTCCAGGGCAGGACTCAGACTCTAGCAACGCACAGTCAGCGATAACGCTGCATAGTTGACATAGCTGAACAAGAGCTGAATGCGCCACACACAGCAGTTTTGAAGAGATTCATTTACATATGAGCTAGGAGAGCTTGCCTTGAGCCCAGCGCTCAGCTTCCTCAGATGCTAGCTTGGCTTGCAGGTAGTACTGCCTGGCAGCTGCTGCAGCTGAGTTGGCATCATTGTACTTACCCTGCAAGTCGACATCACAGTAATGTCAATCAATCTGCTTTGCCTATCAAAATGGCCCTCAAATTGTACGCAGCAGTGAAGGCGCAAGTTCACACAGATCTTGTGAACTGCTTGTGACTTCACAAGGCTGACTGATGAGGAGCAGGTCAATGACAGCATTTTTGGCAGGCGCCCAAGAGCTCTTGTGCTGATGTTTCCTGAGTTGGTAAAGACACTAATCACAAAAGGCTATCATCTCAAAATGCAGCCACTCAGCAACAACATCACACTGATTGCTGCAGGGCATCTACCAGCAATGATGTTTGTGCTGTTATGATGCCTGACATGCAATGGCTTTACATTTCGAGTATCAGGTTTGCAGATTGCTGCTCTGCTGGCAGCATCTGTCAGCAGTATGACGATAAAAGCCATGCGTTCCAACCTGGCTCACTATGGGCGCTTGCTTGGACTGACCATCTCATTCTGCTGACATTTCATCAGCCAGCAGCAGAAGCTCAACAGGAGCCACAGAACACAGTCAATTGCAGCGTAAACTGCAAAGCGTGAAACAGCATATTAGCTTACATTGCTCTGACTAGTGGAGAATTCTTGATTGCCAGCGCTGGGCGGGCGCTGTTGTGCAGGGTCGGGTGCCTGACTTCCCTGAGGGCCCCCTTGAGGCCCCTCCTGGGCTTTGGGCAGGAAGGGGTTGACCTTGGGGTGCTGGAATGGTGGGGTAGGGGGGGCTGCCCATTGACCAGCGCCACCTGCTGTAGCCCCTGGTGCTCCTGGACCTGCACAAATGCCATTCTATTTGACAATCTGGTGACAAAAAGCCCTCTGACTCCTGTCTAAATCACCAGATGCGGTAGCTGCATCCAGATCATGAGGCAGATGTGGAATGAGCATGAATAACTCCACAGCTACTGCAGTCAGGAGCATGACAGGCACCATTGGATGTGTTGCACAAATTGACCAGATGGAGTGAAGGAGTTGCGTGCTGTGAAGTTGGTGCCCTTTGTGCAAATTTGGCAGCATGCGAAGAAAACAGCAAGGATGGTGACGACGGAGAACCCACCAGACATAAGGACTCTGTTGCCTTGAGCGGAGCGGTGATGATGTTCTGTGGATGACAGCAAGAGCATAAGCTGTGAGTTGCAAGCCATGTTGCAGACATGAGCTTTGAGTCAAGTGTGGATGTATGACCAACCCAATGCACATGCTACCCTCTGTGAATAGTGTTCCACAACTTCAAGAAGGGGCATGCAGACAAGTTTAGCTGCTGAACACCTTGCAGAAAAGGTGCATTGCTAGCTAGACCCTGCTGATGTGGCCCAGCCTGCTGACTCTGCTGCTGCAGCTGACCACCACCGCCGCCATTGCCAATACCACCACCGCCACCACCACTGCTACTTCCGCCAGAGAAGCCAGGACCAAAGTTGGGTCCACTGCTGCCAAAGCCAGGACCACCGCCAGGGGCACCACCGTAGGGCCCTTGCTTCTCTGCTGGCAGCATCTCAAGGGCAGCAGCATGAGCGTCCCATTCTACACTGTGTTCTTGGGCAATGTCCGACAGCCAAGACAACTTCTCCTCTGGGGATGGCGCATCAACAGCTAAGCATCTGCAGACAATTCACTATCAGCCTATACTGACCCCAGCGCTTAAACCACCAGTTGTTTATCAACTATAAAGTGATTTGCGAATGGAAACTCATTCAATGAATTACACAACAGTTCTTAGGGTTTGCTGCCGTGGGGCATTTCACAAGCAAACCTGCCACGATTCATTCTGCAGCATCACAGGCCAAAATTCTGTGGTCAATGCAAGGGTGTTCAAGCCAGCAGAGATGCTGGTGCATGGCTGGTGTATATGCCAAGCTTGCCTGATAAGGTCCTCATTGACATGCCACTTGCGGCACATCAGATCGCTAGCAGCTTCTGCCACATACTCCTTGCTATACTTGCTTGCCAGCATGCCGCGAATGGACACAAGCTCCTGAAAATCTTGCAGCCTGTGCGATGCGTAAATCAAACTACTCATGGCCTCTGTCATGTCAGAGGGCATGTCTTTTGTCTTCTCTATAAGCTGCACTCTGACTGCCATGAGTTCAAGGAACAGCTCAATCAGCTCATATGCTTGCAATGTCTGGTGATCTCTGATGACGGCTTCAACCCTGATGCGTGCATTGCCCTGTTTGTTGGCACGTATGAGATCAGCAACCTCCTTACGCTGTTGCTTCATCTGCACAACGTGCAAAAGTGTCGGCAGTGTCGAACTCTAAAATATCAGCCAATCAGTTCAATGCATCACAAGCAAAGCAGACTCACTGTCAGCTGTCTTTTGTTGCGCATCAGCTTGACCCGGCTGACACACAGCTTGCACTGTGTCTTGCTGCAGGCAAGTAACAGAGGATCAAGTTTGTGAAGTGACACAGTTCAAAAAGATTCAGAAATACGCATTCTGGTGCGGAGGAGGAGCAAATTCACTGCACTTTGAGAATTTTAGCAGCGGCCGGAACGTACCATTTGTTGCTGTTGAAGCGAGAAAACATCTGATCTGGCTCTGGCTATATCAGGAAGTGGTCTACTAAACAAGTCAGGTTGTTTGAAGCTTGCTGACAGGCTCAGCGACAAAGGGTGTGAGCGCAACGCGGCTAATGCCCAAACTTACAGGCTGCAGCTGAAGCGGCAAGAACAGCTATTAATCGCTGAGCAGCAATTTTGATGGCAAAAGCCGATCTGACACAGAGACAGCAGCCGAAATGAAGCAATCGCAGTCAGATGCGATTGTTGGAAAGCCTGCAAATCTTTTCAAGCAAGCAGTTGCTGCATGAACAGGCTTTTCTCACACTTGGGAGCTCAGCGAAGCTGCTGATTTCCAGCTTCTCTACGGTAGTTACGGTTTGTCGACACCCCCGGATCGTAACTGCCAACATTTTGCACAATGGGGCATTTTGCAAAGTGTCGATCACATCGAACTCAATATGAATGGCTCCAGCTGGCCAGCTGCTGCAGGTCTTGTGTATCATGCTCAGCTTGCCCGGCAGCGATGGAATGCAGACTCAGCGACTGAAGCGAGATTTGTCCGATGCCTGCATCATCATGATCACCACTCAAGGTGTTTCGTCCAAAAGCTTGCAGTCAAAAAGGTTGTGCCAAATTTCAAAGCTGAGGAATAACGCTTCACACATTACCAGGTATTGGTAGCTACAACTACTAACTGGTCAACCGTTGAACTTCAATGACATGATGCATTTTAGCATGACACAGACCAATGCTGCAATGTCATGCGATAACACGCACCTGGAAAGTAGGCACTTGCTCCGATCTTAGCCATGGCTGCAATGTGCAGACTTGTTTCAGCCTGAAAATCCATGCCGAAGGCTTTTATAAAACTTTAATAAAATTCAGCTTAGGCTTTAAGCTCAAGCTGAACACTCTGCACACTGCAAGAATAGAGTCTGTCGGGGATCATCATGTCATCTGAAAGCGCCCTCACAACTCTGTGCACATATACACTGATCTATAGCCATTCGCAACATTCCACAAATGTATGTGATTCACTGTGCAGCTGAAACCACTTACGGTACAATTACGGTCCACACGATGCCCTCGAATATTTCGCTTCAAAAGCCGGGCCATGACCTGGGCCGTGACAAAGTCCTGTTAACCGTATAGCGACAGGCATAGGACGCGGCAGGAGCTGAGGACGTGACTGCGCTGAGGACGCTCATTGCTGGTGCTGACGCATAGCTGTGGCGAAGTTTGGTTGTGATGGGCTGCTCGAGCTCCAAAAACATCCAAACGACAGGACCGGAGCCCTTGACGCCGACAGCAAACAAGGTCAGAGCATTCGTTTGTGCATCTCATGCTGGTGACATACACAACGCGATGCAAGCAGACTTGGACTGTTGTATGTGCCTGACAGGTCCCGGCTCATGGTGTCTCAAACGAAAAAGGTGTTGCGGTGAGCTCTATCTTTCGTACAATGCGCGTGAGCTGAGGAACTGATGTGGTCGTACAGCCATGTATAACTGTAGCACGTCGGCAATCGAATCACTTGATCTGTGAAAGTCTCTGCAAGTTTGTGTCCAAGCAGTCCAGCTTTGGCTCAGGGTTGCCAGCACGACTTCTGACTGACATCATGACTTTTGTGTGCAGACCAGCCATGACGTGCCTGTGCAGGCTGGCAATACCACACAGGTGTGACTTTTTGTCCTGCAGCAAACTTGTATGAGCAAAGCAGGTTGCAAAAAGCCTTTACAAAGCTGAACAGTCACTTGTGACTTGAAATTCATGTCTCGCTCCGTATGTTCACCAAGTCACCTGTAGTGCTGCTACAAAGAAACCTCAAACGACGTATGCATATGTGGCAGTATCTGCCTCACAGTGCTGCGATCATCTGTCTGCAGCAAACCAGCTTCTGCAACGAAAACATCTGACTTGCTTATACTGTGGCAGTAGATTCTTTGTGTCTTGCTCACTTCGACGCAGCATTGGCACTGTGCAGGCGCCAGGCAGCAATGCCACAGCATCAAGCGTTGCAGCAGTTTCAGGCACAAGCGAAAAGCTGCCAGCAGGCACAAAGATCATCTTTGTGTTGGGAGGACCTGGCAGTGGCAAAGGCACACAGTGTGACCGTATTGTTGCCAAGTACAAGCTGACTCACTTGTCAGCTGGAGACTTGCTGCGGGAAGAGGTCAAGTCTGGCTCAGAGACTGGCAAGCAGTTGGAAAGCACTATGAAGGAGGGCAAGCTAGTGCCTCAGGAGGTGACTATAAACCCTGCCTTGCACTTGCTTGCAGCAGATGCATGCATGCAAAGCAGGAAAAAAAGATCTGGCATCGTTTATGTCTTTCTCTACTTTTGACCATGCACTGCTGCACACTTCTCTACAATTTTGTTCAGCACAGAACATGCACCAGCAATGTCTGCTGTCCTAGCTTGTGTAGTCACATGAGCATGCAAACATCAAAGATCTTGAGTACGGTGGTACATACAGATTCAATGCAGACAATCTAACTCTCTCTTGTGATTTATGTGCTTGCTGTTTGCAGGTGACCATTGGCTTGTTGAAGAAGGCCATGCTGAAGAGCAATAGCAGCAGCTTCCTCATTGATGGCTTTCCAAGGGCACTGGACCAGGCACAGACTTTTGAGCAGCAGATTCAGCCCTGTGATATGGTGATGCTCTTATTTACATGCCGGCTTGCTGTGCGCAAATATGCAATCCAGAGTCTGCCATACTGCTCCGAGTGATACACCAGCAGCCACGCATATTCTGTACCTGACAATATGCAATTGCACTGATGCTGCTGGTCCTTGAGCATTGTCATGAACATCATTACTTATGCCTGCTGATGCTGCACATGGAAATCAGGACGCATGTAGGCATCTACTTGCAATACCTATACTAACCTTTCATGTGATTTGACATACATAGCCAACCTTGACTGTGATCTATGCTGTATGCAACTATTGTGCATGTTGTTCCAAGGGTTGCAGCTGCTAGGACCACAAAAGTGCTTGTGAGTGCAGCTGCCTTCACAGACTTTGCTGTCAAACCAGACCACAAGAAGGTCAATTCATTACCAAGGAACAATCCCAGTTGCCTGCACAAGCTTGCAACCACGTGGCTGCAGTCAAAAGCAAATGCACAAAGGCCAGTGGACTGTGCTGCAGGTGTTGTTTTTTGACTGCCCAGCTGATGTGATGGAACAGCGCCTCATGGAGCGCGGCAAGACCAGCGGGCGCAGCGATGACAATGCTGACACCATCCGCAAGAGGTCAGCCTCAGTAGCAATGTGCCGCCTTGGCAAAGCTTGTACATGTTGCATGGTGACGGTATGCAGGTCAAGAATCACAACAGAAAACAAGGTCTGTTGACAATCTTCTGCACTCATCTCCGGAGAGCTGTCACAGCTGCAAGCTGGTGCTTCACATTTGAGTTGGTGTGGATTCTACCAGACTACCTGTTGTAGGCCATGTATCCATTCACCTGCACATCATGTCAGAAATGCTGCTGATGCAAGTATGCAGTCAGTGAGCATGGGCACGACAAGCATGCAGGAGCCATAAATCGCAGCCTTGTCACTATGTGATGCAAAATCTGACCTAGCGAAGATGGAAGAACAGGCATAGGCGCTAGCAGGTTGAAGACTTTTCACGGTGCAGTGGAAGCAATGGTCAATGAGTATGTCCAAGACAAGCACAAGCAACATCAAATGTTAAGCCTTCCACTGCATGTTGCAATCAAACCAGTGGGCAGGAACAAAGCAAGCATGGTTTAAAGCAGAATCAAGGCCCTCTCCTACGTGATGCAAACCCTCAAGCAGCAACTCAAGATCCACATGTGTGAGTGCAGGTTCAAGACCTTTACAGAGGAGAGCATGCCAGTTGTAGACAAGTACTCAGCCCAGGGCAAGGCTCACAAGATCAGCGCCGTGCCACCGCCAGAGCAAGTCTTCCTGGAGGTGGAGAAGGTCTTGCAGCCTGTGTTTGGACAGTCAGCAGCAGTAGCAGAGCCCGCCACTGCTAGTACCTCAGCTGTGGTGCAGCCTGTTGCTAGTGAGCCAGCAGCGGTGGCAAGTGAGGCTCTGGAACCAGTGGGCGTGTTGCCTGCAACGGCTGCAGATGCTCAGCCCGTTGTTCTGTACTCCAAGAGACCCTCTGCCAACTGGGTAGGTTCTGACTATATGCATTGTGCATCTGCTTGTATGCAAGCAAGGCTCTACTGCAGTATCAGCGCTGCAGACTCAAGTCTGCTTCATTGTGGAAAGCTCATGTCATGAGGCAAAGCTGTTTGTCCAAAGTGGTCCACATGCTTGTCATTGTCAACAAGTGCATCAGCAAGCTGTCTGGATTTGTTTGCAAAGCAAGTCTGTTACACAGAAGAAAGCCTCTAGCATGCACAGGGTTGGGCATCATGCATGACTCACCTCGCTCACCACAAGCAAGCTGGTCTTGTCATCTGCTGATGGCAAACTTACTTTGATGTGCTAAGCATCAGGTGAGTTGCAACATGCCCGACATGCCATCAACATGCAGTATGCAATGTGCACTGCAAAGGAAGCCCTGTGTCAAAGGCAAGCTAAGCAGCACAATCACCCAAGCCATGTTCGTTCGTCATCTGACTTTACAGTTGTCAGGCACAATCAACGCAGCTCTTTTTCTGGTTCTCAGTTTTCTCGCTGCATGGTGCACAGCTGCAAAAGATGTCAGAGTGCAAAATAACAAAGTCGATAGGGCAAGGAAACTACCCCAGCATCTGTGCTCATTGCAAGCTGCAGTCTGTGCCTTTCACAAGCGCCCTTCTCAACAGCACTATGCACAGCTATAGGCTGTTTCATGTTAATCTATGCAATAGTGTACAGGGCAAGGAGGAGTCTACAGCAGGGAGCAGCCAGGCAATGATGGGGCTGGTGCCCATTGCTGAGGGCCAGCTCTCCCCCAATACCAAGATCTGTAAGCACACCTGCCTAGCACTGTCAGCATTGCATCTCTTGCCTGCTTGTGCATGCAACATGTTACGAGTAAGATTGTGTGATACATGTGACGCATTGTATTGTCATACAGATCTCTGGTGGCAAGCACTCATTCTTGGGCTTCAGCAACGCTCTGATAATCCTGTACCATGGTCTGTGACCCTGGGGCCATGCTAAGTCAATGTTCTCAATCTACACCATCGGTCTAAACGCAATTGCCATGCAGTGTTTGTGTTGGGAGGACCTGGTAGTGGCAAGGGCACTCAGTGTGCTCTCATCAAGGAGAAGTATGGGTATACGCACCTGTCCTCTGGGGACCTGCTGAGGGATGAGGTAAAGGGCGGCTCCCAGCTGGGCGTGGCGCTGGACACCACCATGAAGAATGGTGACCTGGTCCCCACTGAGGTACTCTTCTCCTGCAATTACTACCGCAGCAGATGATGCGTCAAGTCACATCGAAGGCGTTGCTGCTGCACAAGCGTCCCATAGAGTCAGCATTATTGCACACTGCATCATTTGTGCATGCGTCTTGGTACATGACACTCAGTGCAGCTGTCTCAGCAGGGCTCTTGCAGCAGCAACAACAGCTGTTTGCTGTGTGTCAGACGTTGCCTGCTACTGAAAAGCAGGCAAGACAGTAGTTGTATGCGAGACAACAGCTGCTACATGGCATGCCATGCAGGAAAGCTGTGCAAAGCAGTTGACAATTGCATCACCAACCAGCATGATCACTGGAGAAGCACTTCAAAAGCAGTCAAAATTTGCAATCTCAATGACTGTCAGAGTCATCGACGCAGCTGAGCACATGCACTTAGCAACTGCACATCAAGGGATACCACAATCACTGAGGAGGGCTATGCATTTGCACCTGGTGACTGCAACATCAAGCGCTGCAACAAAGACTGAGTGCACGAAGGCTTTGCGGGTGGAGGCGGCGATGGGACTGTCATTGTCATCATCACTGAGGGATGGATCTGTAGGAAGATTACCATTGCACTGCTGAAGAAGGCTTGTATCAAGAGCAGCAATGACCTGTTCAAAGGCTGCTGCAAGCACTAATAACAGCATATGCATGCAGGTCACCATTGCACTGTTGAAGAACGCCATGATCAAAAGCAGCAGTGACCTGTTCCTGGTGGACGGCTTCCCTAGGGCCCTGGATCAGGCAGAGATCTTTGAGAGAGACATCTTGCCCTGCCAGATGGTAACAGACCTCTCATCTGCTAACTTCATTACAACGTCCATGCTTGTCAGCACGCCTGCTAAGCTTGCTTGTTGGTGCAGCTTTAGAGTATTGCTTCCAGTTTCTCTTGGTTGACCCGTATTCTTTGCTTGCATCGGGTGACGCCTGTGCGTCCATTGCCGTACACCACTGCTGACTATGCAGGCTGCATTTGGGGCATAACTTGCATCTGTGAGGGCACCTTCTGCTTGCACAATTGCTTGCCTCAGGCAGAGAGACAGGACAAGAACTTCAACCACTGCGACACAGGATAAGAACTTCAACCACTTCAAATCTGCTGTGCATGCATTTTGCTCAGATATACTGCAACAGCTTCTTGGCTCTCCTGGCCTGGTTTCTGTACCTGAGCCAATCTTGAGTCATGTGCAGATTTCACAACTGTCCATCAGTAATTTCATCATAGCATGCAGGTGCTGTTCTTTGACTGCCCTGAGAGTACGATGGAGGCGCGTTTGACAGAGAGGGGCAAGACCAGCGGCCGCAGTGATGACAACCCTGAAACCATGCGCAAACGATTCCACACTTTTGTGCAGTCTAGCATGCCAGTGGTTGAGCACTATGAGAAACAGGGCAAGCTTCACAGGATCAGTGCTGCAACTGGAACACCGGACGAGATTTTTCAAGAAGTGCAAAAGCTTCTGGAGCCTTCAGCTACGTCTTGAGTCGCAGTAGACTAGAATATGGTGCACATGACATTTTTGGTGCTGTCTTTTGCTTTGGATGCTAGGCATTGGACTGACTACTGACACTCAGTTACAACATGATATGACATGCCTTACTGCTGAGTTTCCAGGACAGATTTATGCGAGCCTGTTGTGCAAGCCAGAAGCAGATTTCTGACATCGTATGCATTGGCAGCTAACATGCTGATACATATTGTGTGAGAAGCAAAACTCACAGCAGGATACATGTCTCGCCTGGCACTGCTGCGTTACATGCATGTGCTCAACAGCAGACTGCCTCCAGCAACAAAAGTGCTGTCAATTGCTCAAGTGCATGGTGCCAAAATCAGATGCCACCGTTTGCGAAACTGTCCTGAAACACTCCAGTACTGGTAGGCGTATGAACCTTGCTGAATGATTTTTACATGTAAACTAGCACGGCACAGGCACTTTCAGCCCCGCCAAACATGACTATGCCCACAGCCAAAACATACTCAATGTATAGATTTAACCCCCGGGCACTTACTCTTCAGGTCACACTGCCAGCTAGCTCCATTCAGCCTACTTCTTTGAGCTAGTTTCAGGATGTTTGGAATTGCTGCTGCATCTCACAGGACACCAAACTCCCTGAGCCAGGCTGAATGTGTAGGCAATGGTCTCACTGCCTGCCAACTCTATTGAAACGGTATGATCTGGATCCGTCATGGTGTTCAGACCCTGCTGCTGCGTTTGACAGGACAACAGACTCCCTAAGCTGTTCAGAAAAGCTGCTGCATCTCATAGGGCACCAGACTCCTGAAGCCAGGCTGTGTGGGTAGGGGAGGGGTCAGGCTTGCCCTCCTGCTCTGCTTGCAAGCTAATGTCATAGAACCAACCATTCCGCCATGGTACCTGCAGCCACTGTGTGTCATGAACAAAGTGCCCGTCTTTACAATGGATTTTGAAAAAGCTTGCATTGATTCACAAACACAGCCAGTGCGCCGCAAAGCCTGCCAGCCCTTGATTCATTACATCGCCAAGCCGTGACAGAGCGCATGACAAAGCTGGCTGACTCAATTCCTGCACTTGCGAGTTTTAAAGTGGTCAACTGACCAACCAGATGCAGAACAGGTTTGCCATGCTTTGATGACTAGCCACTTATGACATCAATCAAGCATTGCTGCAAAGCCATGTCTCTGGATACCTGCATCTTGCAAAGCAGCCCAGACCTAAGTGCCCAGATCAGCACGCTGGTCCCACGCTGCTCTTGAAATAGATGTTATCAACATCGTGACATATTGCTACAATACTCTCTGTATGCATTGACTTCTGCATCAGTTTATGTCTGCAGACATTCTCTTGCCCAACATGTGACAGCTGCCTCTCAGAACAGAGGTTGCAGTAAACATGCCTAATGTCATATACGTTTGAATCTCCCGTTCAGCTAAATCAGGCAGGAGATGCTGTGACTTGCCTCTTTGACTGCTGTGGGGAAACTAGCAACTGAGCGCGAGTAAGCCAGCAAACGCTCCATGACTCCATCATCCAGCTTCACCTTCAGCTCAGCTTCTCCAGAAGATGCTAGCTCAGTGATCAGAGTTGATAGCTGCACCGCGACAATCACTTGATCAATCCACAGATGAGGTGAGAACAGTAGTGTACATGGAGAAGAAGCATTTGCAGTTATGTCATGCATAAATAACAAGGCAGTTTTGCGTAAAACTTTGCCCCTGTTGGCAGTGAATAAAATTGAGCATGTCAAAAAAGCAAGCTGTAAACATGACTATAGACATACACAACATTACACGACTGTGACTGGATTTTCGAAGTGGTAGCCGTGGTTGCTTACCTCCTCTTTATGGTCCTTTTCCACCTCACCCACACTGATATTTCCATTCTTCTGTCCAACAAGCATGACAGCACTGCATACAGACCAGAATTTGTGTAATATGAAGCTCTCAATCAGCAGTGTGACATCTGCAGTGTTGTGAGAGCTGCAAATTTGGCTATGACCACTCACCATATCCAAATCAGCTTTTCCAGCATTGACTTTTTATACTGTGTTGCATCAAGAACCTGCAGTCAAGCATGACATGACTACTCTTGTGCTTAGAAATATGCAGTATCACAAAAAATGGTCATGCGCTCAAATCAGCAATGCTTGAAACTAGTTTGACATGCATCTTTGCGTGGCATTATGTGGCTTGCATCTTGCAAGCAAGTCCAAAGATGAGTAACATGGCAGCACACATGGGCATAGCACGTGTGCCATGTTTGCTGCAAGCCCACCAGGCTTTGCATTTTCTTTTAGTCAAGCTTTCTGCAAACTTCTGCAATACACGTGTTTGTCCTCCTGTTGAAATTGGGATATGAGACATGACCAGTGGAAAGGAATGTTGCAGCATGGCTGAAATGCACATGCACACTCTTAAACTGCTGTTTCAAATGGGATATGACGCATGAAATGCAGAATGAAATGTCACAATGTGGCTGAGTTGCATGCTCAAAGAGGTCTTGCCTGGGGGTTACCTTACAGCTGAGATCCCCTGCAGCCAACCTGGCTGCAAAGGCCTCTGCATGCTTGCCTGTGACTGCTGTCAACCCTTCTGGGTTGGCGTCAGTCTTGCCGTCTATGGGTGTCTCACCTTTCTTGGACACAGCAAAATAGACAAGGGCCTGCATATGCATGTCATTGTGGGTGAATGAGAGAAGGCTACAAGGTGAAAGGGGCTATCTTGTGGCGTGGCCACATAGGCGTGCAAATAAGGCACTGCAAATGGGTTTGGTACAGTCATCATTTGCAGCTCTGAAGAGTAGCATCAGGTGGATGGTTTCAAGGAAAGACAGCAGCCAACCTGAGTGTTGCTCCCCAAGTGTCTTGCGTCCAGCCATGGCTGGAGCATGCCATTCTGGATGAAAACTAAGTCTGCAGCAGCACAGGAGCTGTTTGATACGTCTTGTGGCAAAAGAGGACTGAAGCGGCCACAATTGCCAGCTTGGTATGGGAACCAAGTTAGTTGCCATCACCTGCTCGGCGATCTTCGGGAGTGGAGTCGAGCACCCCTTGCAGATCGTTGTTCCTGGTACAGACGACGATGGGCCCGGGCGGGCCTTCAACCGGTTGCCCTCTTGCAACCACTTTCTGCAAACATTTCGAGCGACTGATGTTGTATCTGCTGTGCAACTATGCAGCCTGCTCTGCGCTGAGACATGTACGTACGTCAGATTTATTGCCGAGCTTTTCTAAAGCTGTGCCTACGCGTCCGCTTCCGACCAAGGTGAACGCCTGCGTCACAGTTGACGTGCAGTCGGTCATCAGCACGAAAGCTTTGGCAACGTTCGGTCTGTCGGGATGCTGGACTCTTGGATCATCGGCTCTTGCTAAGGCACCTGACCATTGCCGGTTGAGCCCTGCTGTGCAAAGACTTGCATGCTACGCGACCTGTGCGCTTGTCGAGCACTTCTGCATCTGCGAAGTCTGCAGTCAAAGCTGGAGCCCGGCAAACTGAACGTAGGCTGTGCGCTGCATCTATTTCTCAAGGTAACAGAGCCTATCGAACGAATACAACCGGCTTTGTGAGCAGCTTTCGTGACTTGCAGCGCCTGCATTGCGCTTGATGTCGCAGCATTATCGGGAGCAGATGCAAGTCATGCACGGGGTTATTGCCTTTAGTAAGCGGACAAGCCCTGTAAGGGCGTTTTGCATAAGCTTGAAGAGGAAGAAGACAATGAGCTGAAATCAGATTCCGTCATTTCGACAGAAGAAACGATTGAACCTCGACCGCAGAGCGTCGTGAGCTTCTCTGAGGAGCATTCAGCAGTCAATCGCCATACGCCGCGTTTGCTTTGCGACTAGTGTTCCGCCTACATCTGAAAGGGTTTACGTCGCACGCTTTGGATCAGCCACAGCAGCAATAGTTGTGTTGCAAGCGATATTTCGGGCTCAGCGTACGCAGACCGTGAGGCTTGCAACTGCATTAGCTTTACTCTTGAAGCAAAGGATCTGGTCTGGCCCGCCGTCAGGGCACTGGAGCTATGAGCTCGCCAACGGAGGTAGACTGGGAAAAGTGAGAGTTCCCTGCTACCTGCGGCCTGCTGTCAGATCGTACTCAACGCTTTCATTTGCTTCTGCGTGCGCTGCATTCACAAACAAGTATGCTTCAGACACATCTCAACCACCGCGATCTTAGTGTGCTGATGTTCTGCTGTACAGGTTGGACAAGCAGAAATTCATATGGGTAGGGGCAGGCTTGTTTTCGGTAAGCAGGATAGCGCTCATGCATCCCATGTCAACATTTCTCACATGCTGGCACACTCAGCTGTGTCCCTTTGAAATCAAGCAGCATGTTAACTGCATCAGGTGCTGCGCAGGGTGTGACAACATGCCTGTTTCCCCTCACTGTCATCAAGACAAGGCAAATGGCAATTGAAGGGGCGCCAACAGGCCTTTGGGTATGTCACAGCCAATCACTTGTCCCCATGCAAACGCACTTGCATACTCACTGCAAGATTCTAAGCCTCAAGTGCCACACGATGGCACTCACTGCCTACTTGAGCTGCTTGCTTATGACATCGTTGCTATCATCTGATCATGATCTAACGTGCGCATTGACATGTACAGGGAGCTAAGGAGACAGCTAGGATCATATTGAGGACAGACGGGGTCTCTGGTCTCTACAGGGGCTTTGGCACAGTTGTGCTAGGAGCGATACCTGCTCGCATTGTAAGCATCTCAGTCTCAACACCCCATATGTGGTTCCAAGGGCACAGCACACGTTCTTTGCATATAGTACTGTATGTAAGCTGTATTGCAGCTGTGGGTAATCATTCTGAGCATTCATTGCCTCACAAAGTGCAGAAGCCTGGTTTGCGCAAGCCTAATGTCAGGCAATGCATATGCTGCCAACAACATGCATGACTGACCATCTATCCTGCAGCTGCATGCTTGCAAGGGCTGCAAGAGCCTAGATGCCAGGCTGTGCACCTTCATTCACAGTGATACTTCTTGCAGATGTATTTGACCACGCTTGAAGCCATGAAGAGCGTAGCTGCACCCTTTGCGCAAAGAGTGGCAGCCAATGAGACGCAAGCTGCAGGCACAGCCAACTTTGTTGCTGGAGCAGTCGCATCTCTGGTCACGCAAAGCATCTTGGTCCCCATTGACGTCGTCAGCCAGCGACTCATGGTGAATGATCGTCATCCCCAATCCCCCCCAGCCAACCCCAAGGGGCCTAGCAACAACCCCAGCAACAGCAACACCAGCAACAGTCCCAGCAGCAGCAGCAGTAGCAGTGGCAAGCCAAATTTGGCGCCAAACCATGCTCGTGCTGCTTCAACAGCTGTTATGGCACCTGGAAGGCAGAATGGCTTTGCATTGGCGAGGTTGATAGTCCAACAAGATGGGCTCAGAGGGCTATACAGGGGGTTTGGCGCATCAGTGGTTACCTTTGTCCCTTCCAGTGCAATCTGGTGGAGTGGCTATGGAGCGTATCAAAAGGCCCTTTGGCATCAGTACGAAAGGCTAACAGGGCGTCATGCTGAAGGGCAGATGGCAGCAAGATCCTCGTCAGAAGTTGCTGCTATCCAAACCAGCTCTGCCTTGCTAGCTGGCTGCACATCTGCTGTACTGACAAATCCGTTGGATGTGATCAAGACCCGACTGCAAGTGGCAATCAGGCAAAAGGGTACTGGCAAGCCCACGTTTCGAGCAATTGCACAGAAGCTCATAGCTGAGGAGGGGCCAAAAGGGCTGTTACGGGGTGTTGCCCCTCGCATCACCAGCACTGCCTTGTGGGGTACTTGCATGGTCACATCATATGAGTTTCTCAAGCGAATTTGCCTGAAGCCAGAGTTTGCAGACACATAGGGTTTTCTCATGACTAGAGTTTGTACTTGCAATCACTAAATTCTTTCGAGGTCTGCCAGTGTTTACAGTAAATGCATGACTGAGCAAGCTTGTTGCTTCCTGCTTGAGTACAGTGCAGTCAGTATTGATTTTATTTGATTCAGCCCTGTGAAAGTGCTCGCATTTTGTACTGCAGCAGGACAAGAAATATATTAATACACACGCTCAATTTGTATGGTGCTCTCAACTGAACGTATATGTATGTCTTCGTGTCGTGATTGTTCGAGCTTGGCATAGCTTCAGACTGTAGTACCAAAATGGCCCAATGTGCATGGTGCTGGTGCGACCCGTCGTTGCACACGCCTGGTACAGTTCATGACACTCCGTTGAGCTGTAACATTCCCCAACTTGCATACATAATTGAGTGCGCATGCAAAGCACATCTGTGTAGCCTGAGCATGTTACCACATAGATGTGACAATCCTCATGACGGCTACCGCTGTGTCATCACAACACAATTGACATTCCTTGCAGAGAAGTGTTTTGTACGTTCTGAGGACAGCCAGACACGTGTTACGCCTGCGCATTCCATTCCAGCATGAATTCCTCCAAATATGCCTCCATGAACTCATGTCTGCGTTTGGCTCGCCTTCTACCAGCATCAGTCTTCATCATGCCCTGCAAACGTCTCAATTGCTTAAAGCTTACATCTTCAAAAACCAGGCACTTAAAAGCAAACAATGCAAAGTTCTGCAAGCTTCCTATTTTTGCGTCATCAGCCTTTGTCATTACCTCAATACATGTTGTCACATGAACCATCCTTGAAGTCAGACCACACACAGCCAACAACAAGCAGTGAGCCAGGCTGCTCAATTGCATTGCAAAGCAACACGATACATGACTAGCAAATCTCATGCTTACTACTATCTTGACTTGAATGATGCTCAATAACATGCACATGCTGGCACATGAGCAGGACTTTGGCAAAAACGGCACGGGCAGTCTTATCACTGCAAGGCAAATACCTGCAGCTTTAGGAGCTTTTCATGAAAATGGTTGATGGTTGTCGGCTTTTGTGAGCTGTCCATGTAAGCAGACTTGGTGAGCTGATGTCGAGGAGGGATGGCAGGATCATACAAGGGACGAGGAAAGCGGCCACCAAAAGAGAAGCACCGAGCTATGCCGATTGCACCTATTGCATCAAGCCTGAACGCCATCACAGCAGATACTGAATCATGCAAATCATAGAATGCAATGAGGCAGTAAGTACAGATATGCCAGTATGATATGACTATCAAAGGGATGAATGAATAGCACGATCGTACAAGGGGAATGGACAGTGGCCACCAAAAGTGAAGCACCGAGCCGTGCTAATTGCACCTATTGCACCTAGCCTGAAGCCTCATTTCAGCAATTCACGTCGCTGAACAGATCATGATATACCGAATCAGTCAGTGCAGACATTCAGTCGTATGATTTCCAAAAGACCAACCTGTCAGCATCTTGCACCACAGCAAGCTCTGGTGATATCTTCCTCTGAACCCCATTTGCACCAATTTCATCCTGATGCAGAAAACAGAGTGCTTCTGTCCGTGTTGCAGAAAATGCACCTGCTGCAAATTTAGTTTTGCTTAACTTGCTCGAAAAAGTGCTGGATCAGGCCCAAAACTTGCATGAAGAGCTGTGCTTGCCTACAATATCATTTTGCTTGACTTGCTCAATACATTGCTGTGTCAGGCCCAAAATGTGCACGAAGAGTGGTGCTTGCATACAATATTGATTGTCCAAAAGTGGATACTTGACATTGCTGGAAGCCTGCCATGCAAGTGCACTTGCTGAGCACAGGACATGAGGGCTTAGGGTTCAGGGTTTAGATCATTCATGTGATCATTGGATCATTCAAGTGCTGCAGGCACTGCTTTTGCTTGGCATAGATCTTGACATCAGGCCATATCGAAAGCAGCTGTGCAACGAAGTGTGCATTATGTTCAAACACATGCAGCATACCTTAAAGCCAATTCCCTCAATCACATCCAGAACATGTCTTTGTTTATCCTGTGGATATCGATGCTGCTGCAGGAAATCCTGTTCAGCGAGCATGACAAGGTTGCAGCTCATGCGTTACTGCAGATCAAGCAGCTGCACGGCTGCTGCAGACCTGGACAGTACTTGCTGATGCGGTTTCACTTCCACTGTACTTCCAGTCTTGAATGTCATGAAGCAAAGCCGCTACCTCAACAATCTCCAGGTCCTGTGATGACATAAAACAGGAGATCTGTGACTGAATATGCAGTTGCCTGGATGTGGAATCACTGTTGCAATGGGCAGCAGCAAGCTTACGGCATTTGCTTCCTCTCTGGCTAGCACCAAAGCCATCTTTCTGACACGGTCGATGTGGCTGCAGAGCAGCGTGTTGTTGAGGCCACACTTCCTACGACTCAATGACCGCAAGCTGTGCGCCATCACCTCCAGTCGTGGCTGGCGTCTGGTCTCAAGATCGCTAGCTGCTCTTGCACGAAGCGCGCAGCGCTCCTCAACATGGTCTCTTGATCACTGCAGTGAGGTCCCTGACCTGTCTGCACGTCCGGGGGTAGATTATTGGTCTCTGTCTGAGTCACAAAAATGTTTGCCATTCGTGACCGGTTACGGTTTCAATCGCTAGTGCGCTTGGACCAAGGCGATTGCCTCTAACCTGCATGGTCTCGGAGCCAAGCGGCCGCAAGAAAGTGTTGCTCGGAAGGCACACACAGCGCGCTTGTCTGTGCCCCGTATCGTGACTCACAAGCGAGTTTGTGTCTCAGCCGCTGAGTTTGTTCAAGAAAATCAGAGGCTGTTTGCAGCAGAGGTTGTGCAGAGTCGACCTGCGCTGTCTGCTGTGCTGTTGAAGGCAACACACAGCGCGCTGCCGCGATCATGGTGTCCACACAGCCAGACGCCAGCGTCGTCGCTTCTCTGCGGCACAAGCTGGTGCAGCCGTCAACGACGTTGTCGCAAAAGTATAGAATACTGTTCTCCCTGAGAAACATCCCAGGGCCTGAGGCAGAAGCGGCAATAGTCGAAGGTAACTGGCGCTTTCATGCCCGCTCTTGAACACCCTTACGCAGCTCATATACTTGCAGTGATCAAGGAGAACTTTTTCTCGTAGGCCTGAAGGATTCCTCTGCTCTATTCAGACACGAGGTCGCATACTGCTTAGGCCAAAGGCAAGATGCTGCTGCAATCGACACCCTCAGAACGGTTCTGGCAGATGAGCAGGAGCACTGCATGTAAGTCCAGTGCTAGTCACTTCTGTGAATCATCAATCTGTCCCTGACCCTGTGCCCGTGCAATTACACCTGTCCTGGTGTCCAACAGTGTGGATGTTGTATGTGGCTGATTTGGGTTTGCTTGAACAGGGTCAGGCATGAAGCTGGAGAGGCACTAGGAGCAATCGGAACCACTACTTGCTTGAAAGAGCTGCAGCAATATTTGCAAGACCCTTGTCTCGAGGTAAAGCTGATACTTATTCTATGCAGTGATCATGATTGAGACGCGCACCCAGTTTAACTGTTCCATTGATAGACACAACTGCGCTGCAAGAAGCTCAGTCAAAGCATGCCAGATTCTGTTGACAATTTTTAAACCATGCAATACATCTTAGAAGCATAGTTTGGATTGGCCAACATGTGAATCACAAGCCAACAGCTGTCTGTGCACGGCAGGTAGCACAGACTTGTCAGCTGGCATTACAGCGGATACAGTATCACAGCAAGCGCGACAGCACAGCTGAGCCAGATGAGTCAAGATACCTGTCAGTTGACCCCACACCAGCAGCGCCTAGCAACACTCCTGCAAATGAGCTGCGGTGCCTTTTAGTAGATGAGCAAGCCCGCATCTTCGACAGATACCGCGCCATGTTTGCGCTGCGTAACAAGGGGGGCAAGGATGCTGTAAGTGCCCTTGGGGAGGGCTTTGGCTCGCAAAGTGCCCTGCTCAAGCATGAGATTGCGTATGTGCTGGGGCAGATGCAAGATGCCGAGGCTGTTTCCACTCTCAGGTCTGTTCACATGCCACGACGGCATAACATTTCAATCACACATGTGGTTATGAGTGCAGCTGTAGGGATGTACATACTTCTGGCCATGCCAAATGTGATTATGTATGTGCCCGGGCAGATGCAAGATGCAGAAGCTGTCTCCACTCTGTGTTTGCACTCCCACTTGTGATGCACTGCATATGCCAATCAAAAAGTCAGGTGCAAGTCAGACTGTTGTCGTCCACACATTCGGCTATGCCTTGTAGAAGCTGCTTCTTCTATCAGGTTTGTTTCAGTGCCCTACACCACATACCTTTCCCATTCAGCATCTGGTCATTGGCAAGCCTGGGAATGCACATGCTTCTGGCTATGCCTTGTATCCATGAAAATTGGTCTGGGCAGATTTGAGAGGCTGATTCAACTCTCAGGTATGCACAGCTACCATACACCACATAACCTCAATCATGCTTCTGCCCATGAGCGCTGCTTGGGATGCACATACCTCTGGCTATGCCTTGTATGCTGCATGGAATTGCTTATGGGCAGGATTCAGGTGCAGAGGCTGTCTCAGGTCTGCTCACAAATGTTGGGGCTGCGTTTTATGCACGGCAGCGCGCAGTCCAGCATGTTGCTGGTGTTGCATTGTTGCTGCTGTTGCATTGTTGCTGCTACATCGTTGCTGCTTCATCATTACCGCTACATCGCTAGACTGCAAGGATGTGAAGAAGGGCAACCGATCTTTGCTGCTGCATTTGTCGTCTAGCGCAGCAACTGCAACTAGTGTCAATGCCAGTTGCCGCACAAGGCATCAAGTGCAGCAGCAAAACAGAGTGCTCGTCTCAACAAACTTGCCATCATGCCTATTCATCAAAGGGTAATCAATTGCCTAATGGGTCTCAGATTCCTCCAGGTTGATTTGCATGGTCTTTGATGTGTCATGCACGATGCAACATCGGGGCTGACCACTCTGTTGTTCATAGCAAGAAAGTTGTGCTGCAGGCATGTGCTCACTGATGAGTCAGAGCACGCCATGGTGCGACATGAAGCAGCTGAGGCCTTGGGATCAATTGCATCTCCAGACTGCCTGCAGCTTCTGACCGACTACTGCAATGACCCTGAACCTATTGTAGCTGATAGTTGTGTGGTGAGTCTGCTGCATGCATTTGCTCTTGCAAGCAAAAATCACTTGCATCTCCAGACTGCTTGCAGCTGCTCACAGATTATTGCCATGACCCTGAACCTATTGTAGCAGATAGTTGTGTCTTGAGTCATGCAGGATGCTTTGCAGCCTGTTTTCTTTTTCCTTAGCAGGTCTGCAGTTCTGTGAGCCATGGTTGCAAGTCTCTTAATGCTGCTGATACATAAGTATTGCAACTGCAAAGTCAGTTGCGTGTCAAGCTGTGGTGCGTGCAGTTGTAAGCCATTGATGTTTGTCATAGCTGTTACCGTTTCGAACTTCTGGTATTGGCTTGCAGGTTGCGCTGGATATGCTAGAGTTTGAACAGTCTGGCGCTTTCCAGTATGCAGACACTGGAGTCACAGCAGCAGCTTGATCTCTGTTTGCCTGACTTGCAGCAAATAGTGCGTAATTAACCATCAGACAAGGAATACAGTCAAGTCATGAGCTGTCTAAGGAGCCACTGCATCACACAGTTGAGTGAGTGTTGAGTGAGTGTTTCATTTTTTGCGGAATTGCGCTGTTATCTCGACTCTTTCCCGCCATGTGGGTACCTGTGTTGCCTTGTGTTACTTTATTTAGCCGTGTGAATGGATGATTATCGGATAGACATGTTGCATATGTTTCGAACATATAGCACTTGTAGGGTTGCACCGAGTCCTGAACATCGGGATGTGACGCAAAGGAAGCTTTGCCAGACATTGCTTTTGAAGCCAATGTACGCGATCATGGCTGCAATCGGCTGCATGCTTAGTGATGCTGGCTGATAGAACCGCTGACATGTTCATTCACAATAGAAGCAGGCTGAGCCAGAATGGTCGACATAATTAAGGCTTAGATGATGCAGAAATACAGTTGGCCACACACCCTTGGAGCCAATCTGGCAATCGGCCAATGAAATAAAACGATGTGTCTTTCATTCATGTCGCAAGCATCAGTCTATCTTTCTGCTGCAAGCCTCAGATGACATTATTGATCTCACCAATGATGTTTATCTGGCGGCCATTGTACAATGCAGATATGGCCTGCTCAGCATACTGTTTAATGCTGGCTGTCTCTTTGAGCAGACTTTGCAGCTTGGGTGCATTAGACTTGAGAGCTCGTTCCTGCTCCTCTTGCTTTGCCTGCAGCTCCCTTGCCAGCCTGAGAAGCATCAATTTTTCGCTCAGCCCTAAGAGTCAGGTCATGCTAAGCATTACAGTCTGGACACGCTGCTGCTTGCCATAGATACATTGTATGCAGGGAACTCACGTGCAAAACAAGCATGCATCCTTAATATGTCATTTGGTTCATTCGTGTGGTTGTGCCTCTCTTGTGTCATCTGATATGTACAGTCTTGCAGTTGCCGCTGCATGAGAGGATGCCGTCATGCGATGTGTGTGTGTTGAAGCGAGAAGCAATAGCAAAGTGCTCTTGTCAGACTACGTGATTGGAGATGCTTTTGCAGAGGCAAGCTGGCATCAGAAGCACACAAACTTGCAGCAAAGGCTGCCTGTTGTTTCTCTTTGCATGCCATGACCACGACCAGGTCAGCGTTGCCTTTCTGCAATATGTGCTCGGACAAGTCAAGCACTTACTGCTTGTTTTGATCAAGCACTTACTCATCGGTTGAAGACTGTCAAACAAACAACCATTAAAGTTCAACATGGCATGTATGGTTTGCTCTCCTCACCTGAGGAACTTGTCATGCTGACCAGCCTTTTGTTCAAGGTGTCTCACCAGCCTCGACAGGAACTGCTTGGAGGTTTGGATCATGATCAGCTGCTTCACTTTCTTGCTGGTCATCTTGGACAGTACATCAGCCAAGGCTTGGCTCTGATCCTGAACACTTGGTAGGCTCACTCGCTGTACGCTCTCAGGGGCTGATGTCAGCAGAGCTTCATGACCGCCTATAGAATGGCAAGAACAGCTTTCGAACCTGTCTCATCAGTGTGAAGCTGTTACGTGCTGGCTTGGAACTTTGAGATGTGCAGCAAAACAGCATATGACAACAGAAAAGGAAAGCCTGCGCCTCTCAGCGGCACTAGAGAAAGCCAAAGGACTTGCCAGGCTGACTGATACACTGAAAAGGAAGAGCAGGGTATCAGCACATCAGACAGGCAGACAAAGCTAGAGCTGCCTGACTGAGAACTGAAAATTTGTGGCATGCATGTACAGGTCAAATATGATCATTACCTGATGACAGCTCATATATCTGCTGCAACAGGAAAGACTGCAACTCATGTGCTGAGCAGAGTTCATACCACCTGACAACAGGTCATCTGGTGCATCAGGAAAGACCAAATATCACTCAAGGACAGCTCATGTATATCTGCTGCAACAGGAAAGATCAAACATCACCTGATGACAGCTCATGTAACTGCTGCAGCAGGAAAGACTGCAGCTCATGCAGATCATCCAGCACAGCTGTCCTGAAGCTGCCATCTTGACTCAGCCTCAGCACGCTCTGAGGCCAACTCTGAGGCTGAGTCTCATTGGCATCCTGCTGATCAGCAGCTGCTATGTGGCTGCTGTCATTCTGTTTAGCATCTTGCTGTTGCCCTTCTGCTGCTTCTGTGATGTCGATATCCCAGCTGATTTCCTCGTCTTCTGAGGGTACACTAGGTTTGGTTCTGGCTCCTACATCAGCAAAATGCTTCCTGAGCAAAAGGATGTTCAATTTCACTCATGCAGAGGGTCTCAGATGTCAAGTATGTCATTCGTTCTAAACGCATGCTAGACAGGCTCAGCAAGCCCAGCTAGGTATGTACTAGAGCAATCAACTGTCCCCAATCAGTTCGGTCCTGTGCTATCCTGAACCCTGGATCTGTGCATGAGGGGAGGTGAGGGCCTTGTACACGGTACATGTCAGGTATTGGTCTGGCAGCTTAAGTAAGCTGAGGTCACGTCAGATTCAAGCCCCTACATCAGCTCGACTCTTCCTGCGGGCATCAGTCGGCTGTGTGCAGAATATGCAGTTTTTGACACGACAGCTTCTAAATTGAGAATGGCTCAAGTCAGAAGCTGTCCTGGCAAAAAGTAACATGCACATAGCACACAATCAATGAGAACCGTCAGCATCTGTCACATGTGTAGCCCATGGAACAGATCTTGCAGTCATGCAGCTTGGACACACGTCTGTGACTTTCACATAGGTCTCATGACTGCAATCAGCAACAAGTTGCAGTGCCCCATCGTGCTCACAAAAGGCATCAGCAACAGCTTGCAGTTACATTTTGCACATGCATGGCATCAGCAACAGCTTGCAGTACTCCATTTTGCTCATGAACGGCATCAGGGCAACAGCTTGCAGCGCCCCATATTGCACGTGAATGGTATGAACAACAGCTTGCAGTACCCTATCTTGCTCATGAACGGCATCAGGGCAACAGCTTGCAGTGCCACATAATGGGTATTGATGGCAGCGACAACAGCTTTGCAGTTGCCCATCCTGCTCATGACTGGCATGGGCAACAGTTTGCAGTGCTTCATCTTGCTCATGCATGGCATGAGCAACAGCTTGCAGCACCCCATCTTGCCCATGAATGGCAACAGGGCTACAGCTTACAGTGCCCCATATTGCTCATGTGTGGCATGAGTAATAGCTTGCACTGTCCTGTGTCCCTCGTGCATGGCATCAGCAACAGGTTGCAATGGTCCATGTTGCTCGTGAATCGCATCAGCAACACTTTGCAGTGCCCTTGACATTATACACAATCCTGGGAACTAGCTCAACTGCAGGCGTCTCACCTTCATTAGCGGGAGTAACATCTGAGGGCGATGTCTCAGGCACAACATCCCAGTCTATGTCCATGCCAGCTCCATCATTGTTGCCTCGTGCTGTATCAAAGCTCTCTTCAACATCTGTGATATCCCACTGTATCTCCCCATCATCTTCTTCATTAGCAATTCCATTCCCAGCCACTGACTCACTGCCATGCCTAACTTTGCCATTAACGTCCGTAGCAGCCGTAGCAGGAGCAGGTTGTGCTGCATCATGGGGGACTTGCTGTTGGTTGTGGCCGTCTTTGACAGCATGCAAGTGAGGTAGCATGTCTTGCTGAGAGGTCTCAGCTGTGTCTGTGGCTGCTGAGTGAGCAAAGGCAGTGAAAGAAGCGTAATGGTCTACAGCAGCTGTTATGGCGGGGCTGTTGAGGTCAGCTACGGCATTTTGGAACAGGCCTGGCAGCTGGTGCTGCAGGGTCTGCAGCTCCTTGGCTATGTTTTTGCCCCTGATGCCAAGCTCTGCACACTCCTGCGCACAACCAGAGTTGTTGCGCGCACACAGAGAGATTCTTGGACCAATCTTGCAGTCTCAGATCTGGCTCTTGATGCCTAGCTCTGCACATTCCTTCACAGGAGCAGAACCTACTGATACATACAAGGAGAGTTGCTGATCAAGTCATGCAGGGTCAGATGTTGGGCTTGATGGCAAGCTCTGCACATTCCTGCTCACAAGTACAACTGTCAACACATGCAAGCGGAGTGTTTGAGTCATATCATGCATTGCCAATTTTGTCTTTGATGCCAAGCTCTGCAGATTCCTGCACAGGGCCAGTGTTCAAGGCTGGCAAAAGCAATTTTTGACAAAGTCAACTTGATCTTAATTAGCAATTGTGGTGAAGGAGCCATTACATGATGCACAAGTGAACGAGTACCTACCAAACCAGGGGAAAGCAAAGTACCCAGAAGCCTTGATCAATGAGCATTACCATCAGCATTTGCATCAAGAGCATGAGAGGGAGCGTGAGCATGAGCATGAGCAAGCGCATGAGCATGAGCCAGCGCATGAGCATGAGCATGAGCATCGACATGAGCAAACAACAAAAGCCAGGACCTGCTGAAACTCCTTGGTAGCTGTCTCAGCGCTGCGCAGGTACCCTAACGATAATGCTTTTGTCAATCTAGTTTGCTGCAGGAGCTACCAAAGCATGGGGAAATTTTGCAGTGAAAAACAAGCCCATGGCACAAACTAGTGACACCCAACCCCAAACAGTGGGAAACCTGACCTCTGACGGACAACAAATGATTGGAGACAGCACCTGCTGAAATTCCTTGGTGGCTGTCTCAGCACTGCGCAGGTATTCCTCATGCTTCTGCTCCTGATCAGCCAGCTGATGCTGGATCTTCTCAGCTTGCTTCTTGAAGTAGGGGATCTCAAAGTCCACATTGCGGATGAGCGTGTTGCCTGCCTCTCCTAATTGAAGGCCTGCTTGAGACAAAGGACAATGTCAGTATGAGATACAATATGATTCTGGCTAATTATGAGCACATTTGACTACAGTATTGTCTTGTTGTGTTGACACTAGATGTAATGAATTGTCATTGTAACAACAATGAAAGTTGGAACCAAGCACTGCATTGTGACTGCAATGGCACTTCTCAGTAGTCACAATCTGATGAAGTGACAAATGTCTTGGTTACAAATGCAGTCATTACATCCAGAAATCACTGTACGAGATACAATCTGATTCTGCTCAAACATAAGCGTACTCTACAAGAAGGAGGCAGCATCTGCCTTGGTTGAGCTGCTGATGCTCAACATGTCTGATGGTCATTGCAACACAGTTCAGCTTTTTTCCATATGGCGCATGCAACTGTGGACGCAGGTGGGTCTGCTGATCTTGTGACAGGTGTGCTGTGTCTAGCAGGCGCTCTGCTGTAGAGTGTGAGGCGTGCTTACTTTGCTTTTCATATGCTCTGACTATCTTGTCCCATGTGCCTGCACTGCCTTTCAAATTGCCAAACAGGCTTTTGTCTGCACTTCCAGCCAACTTGTCCCTGATTTCCCTTGCCTTGAAATAGCTTATTGCTGCGTCTGACTCAGCTTCTGATGGCAGATGCTTCAACTCTGCAGATGCGGCTGCTTGCAATGCTTGTAAGCGCTTTCGCCAGTCAGTTGGCAGGTGCTTCCTGGTACCCTGCACATCCAGAAGCCAGTCTGCCAGTCTTGTTTTCCTACAGTAAACTTAACAAGGCAAAACATCCAGGCGATCATAGGCAAACAGTTTCTATTTCACGCACCAGCCACTCTGCAATCTTTGCGTACTGTATATCTATCGGAGTCTCATCTTTGCCGTCCGGTTTACCATAGCCTTCGCCGATCAGCCTTGCTATACCGTATGCAGGCTCAGCTGCTTTGGCCAAAGCCATTCGCTGGATTTATCTGCCTAGCAGCCACAAACTCGCATCCTCTTGACAACCTTGGATGGAGACTGCGGCGCTGGGCGAGCAAGATCAGAGTTGCATGGGTGCGATCTTGCGGCCTGCTTGCTGACAAGCCGTATGGCTCAACAAAGTACAAGACGACGAGGTCGAGCGCAGTAACTTGCCAGCAGTTTGATGATTTAGAGCCGTATTGTCGGCGCCTGATTGCTGCTTAAATCGGCAGAGGCAGCATGCAGGCACTCAACTTCTGCAGCAGATGCCTGACTTTGCGTATCCCGCTTACGCAGCACCTGTCCTCCGAGGTCGACTCGCTCCGAGCCTCATGGCATCAACAAGCTAAGAACGCCTGTCCTTGGATTTGCAAGGACTTGTTTGGGACGCGCAAGTCACAGTTGTCAGGAAAGCAGCAGTGAAGCATACATAGTCAACTAAAGGCCCGTCAGGTGGTTGCGCTATGCCAAGCTCCATTGCATTGTGATGTTGCGACGTCTCGCCTTCAGCTCAGCGTTTCTCTGTCTTCTCTGTTGGCGGGTTTGTGGGAGTTCGACGATCTCACTGGTGCTCAGTCAGGCAAGTGTCACGCGTCGTGCGGCATTGCCCTTGCGGGTCAGCAGGCCTCGATTCAATGTGCAGCTCAGAATATCTTTGCGTGATACACACAGCAGGGTCAGTTTGTTCGTCCATGTCTCGAACTTACAATACACAGCATGCTACAGGCTGTGAGTGATCAGACACAGGATACCACACACGGCTGCAAATCAACAAGTCCAGGGCCAGGCTGCCCTTGCAAAGCAGAAACAGCTGCTGAAGCTCATGAGAGTTGCTCAGCAGGCTATATATGCCGAAGCCTATGGTCTTCAAATGCAACAACCCCCAAACTTGCTGGCAACACCACAGCAAAATGCTGGCCTTGTTCATTTGGGCAATACTGTCCCTCTGGCAGCTATATACCTGACAATGCAAGCAGTCTAGCTCCATGGGTTGATCACTACACCTGCAGGTATTTGAAACAAGCAATACACATGATACTCTGCATTGGCATCTCTCACATATCAGAAAGGACAAAAGGAAAAGTCTGTGCCGTTAGGCGCCATGAAGGGAACCTGTGTGAGCAGATGCAGCTCAGGACTTGCACATGCTTTATGCGCATGCATGATTCGTGTCAGTGGCATCCCAACTTTTGCGGCCTGCAGGGCAGGACATTATTGCCCATCTGCTGGAGTGATGCTTCCGTGCCCTCCTGGATCATTCTGTCCGAAGGTGATATAAGCTTCATACCCCCGTTTCTGCATGAAGCTCTGCCCTGCCGTGCGTATTCTACAAAGCACGTTTTGCATTGTCACCAGGTCACAAGCAACAAGCCTGTTCAGCCACCACTGTGAGCTTTTGTGTGCCCAAACCTCTTGTGACAATCAGCATAACCCGACTGAGCTGCTCTGAGTCAACACCAAGCACATCCAAATAGGTGTTTGACTTCCATGTTGGCTTGAATGATGTTGCCTGCATTTGACTCTGTAACACATACATGCAGGGCTCCATAGGACATACAACCTGTGAGTATCAGCAACTGCTGGATGCCGCACCTGACACCATCATTCCTGCCAGGCCCTTCACAGTGCATGACAGGGTACATGAGGCGGGTGATCCCCTTGGAGGAAACTTCTGCCCCTTCAACTCCACCACACCCCTGCAGCCGTGCAAGAAGGTACACACTATGCATGCTAGATGCTTTGCCTTCCTCAACTCGACTCGATCATTGGTAATCCAATGTTCCAGCATGGCACTCAACATTGTTTGTGTTGTCGCATCCCTTGTGATGGCATTATTCACAGTCCCAGCAGATGTGTCACTCCTGCTTGAAAGCTTAATTGCAACAGCAAATATGCAAGCTGCTGCACAGGGGTACTACTGCCCAGACGCCACTACAATTCTGCCCTGCCCCAAGGCAGCAAACGTTCCAATGACGCTGCTGCTTACAGACCTCAAAACATTACCCTCTCTGCCTGAGAGCAGAACTCACCTTGTGCCCTTTCACAAGAAGTTTACGCGCCAAGATGCCACTTCCACATTGTGCTGCGCTGAC
Organism: Trebouxia sp. TZW2008; assembly: GCA_002118135.1. Taxonomy (NCBI): domain Eukaryota; kingdom Viridiplantae; phylum Chlorophyta; class Trebouxiophyceae; order Trebouxiales; family Trebouxiaceae; genus Trebouxia; species Trebouxia sp. TZW2008. The sequence continues at coordinate 93,284 of BDIU01000066.1, read as the reverse complement.
ACATGTAAAGCAGCCCAATGTTGCTTCAGAGGGCCATTGACCTGTGAAATGCTGCACAGGGATACTATTGCCCAGATGCCACTACTATTCTGCCCTGCCCTGAGGGCAAGTTCTGCAAGTGGTGGACTCGTCACCCCAAGTCATGCCCCTGGCTAGCCACCTGCCCACATGGATCCACCTCTGCTGATCTTTCCCTGGCAGGGTTCTTTTTCATGCTGCTCATCCTGCTGCTGCTTTGGCTGGCCTATGTTGCCTGTGATGCCTACATCAGGTCAGTCTTTGTCCTGCTGCCACAATATTGTCTCAGAACCTGCCTTTGTCTTGGTGCTGCTCATTCTGCTGCAGCTGTGGCTGGCAATATGTTGCCTGTGATGGCTGCATCAGGTCAACTTGTTTGTTGAGATGTGCTTCAGACATGCTGCTTGCTACCTGCTCCCATGGATCCAGCTCAGCTGATCTTTCCCTGGCTGGCTTCTTCTTTATGCTGCTCATCCTGCTGCTGCTGTGGCTGGCCTATGTTGCCTGTGATGCCTACATCAGGTCAGCCTGCTTGATGCTGCTTTATGATAACAAACCAGCGAAGCATGCTGCTGACAGAAAGTGCAGGGATCTTGTTCATGATGCTCATTCTGCTGCTGCTGTGGCTTGCATGTGTTGCCTGTGATGACTACATTGGGTCATTCTTGCAGAGCGGCCGCCAAAAACGCTGCCTGAAAGGGACACAAACAGTGTTTGACAGCAGTGTCAGTGTCTTCTTCATGCTGCTGCTACTGCTGTTGCCGTGGCTGGCCTGCGTTAAAAAATGGACCGCACCTCTGTGAAGTCAAATTGCTGCTTTCACGATATGATCTCACATCTTAATCTACAGGCTGCAGCAAGGGATGGTAATTCAAAAGCAACAGGCCAAAGAGAAGCTGCACAAGCTAATGGCACCGCTGCTCAGCATGCACAGCATACACAGCACTGCCTTGCAGATCAAACAGTGTCTCTTGAACATGGCTTGTGCCTTGACATGCAGGCTGCAGCAAGGGGTGGTGATCAGACACAGCAGGCCAAAGAGAAGCTGCACAAGCTGTAAGGGCCTTTGCTCAGCATACACAGGGCAAATTAGCTGAGCGTTCACATTCATATGCTGCTGATTGACCATGTCCTATGCCTTGACATGCAGGCTGCAGCAAGGGGTGGTGATTCAGAAGCAGCAGGCCAAAGAGAAGCTGCACAAGCTAGTAGCGCCACTGCTCAGCATGCACAGCGCAGACCAGCTCAGCCTGTCAGCCCTTGGGGCCATTCAGCCTAAGCTCAACCTAAGCTTCAGTGAGGTTGGCGCCACCCTGCGAGATGGGTCCATCATCTTGCAAGGTGTCACTGGACACTTCAATCGTGGTCAGGTAAGCTTTGTTTCACCTGAGATGTATCGCCGATCATGTGGCCTCACTTGGCATTGACTTTACTTGATCCTCTGGTGTGCAGTGCTTGAGTTTTGCACTGGTGCAAACACAGATCAGGCAGTGCATCTTTGATCACTGTGTCTCAGAGTGTGTTTGAAGTGACTGGTTTCAACGATTTGATCATTGCTTGTAGGATCTCTTGTGCTGGCTCGCAGAATGTCAGCCACATGCCTAGTAACAACTTAAAATAAGGAGGCTGCCATCAGGCAGTGCATACCAAGTTCTGTCGGTGCAGGTGGCAGCTGTGATGGGTCCCAGTGGTGCTGGCAAGACCACCTTCCTGAACGCTCTCATGGGCACCGTCAAGTACGGCACCATTTCTGGCCAGGTATGGGTGAACGGACGAGCCATGAAGATGTCCAGGCTGCGCCGCATCATGGGCTTTGTCCCTCAGGTGAGAGGTCGTCCATGCTGGTATGTGCAGAACCAAAAATGGTTTTCTGATGCTTGTGTAAGGTTTATCACCCCAACACTGCCGCATACTTGCGCCAACAATTTGGTGGTATTTGCACATTTCATGTTTCATTGGATACAGGAAAGCATTATGTGACAGTCTTAAATGCGCTGGCTTTGCAGCGCCCTGCACATCACAGGTGCTTGCTCATGCACTGGTTCCTTAGAGAGTCACACTGAGCACATCTGCATGGCCTGCCACCCTTTCCTTACTTCTGACTCTACTCAAACACATGATGTTGCACTTTCTGCTTGCAGCATGACGGATGCAGCTCAAGCGTGATTACAGCCTGAGAGAAACTGAATACCCCATCCAATGCAGCCAATGCTGTCACTGCAATGCATGACTGCTTACAGGATGATATTGTTCATGAGGACCTGACTGTGCGGGAGAATCTAGAGTACAGCGCATGGCTCAGGAACCCCAAGTACATGCGCACACGCGCCAAGCATGACTTGGTTGATGACGTCATTGATGTGCTGAACCTGCGCTCAGTGCAGCACTCTGTTGTGGGCACTGCAGAGAAGAGAGGCATCAGGCAAGTTGTTCACGCATCACCTGTTTCCCTACCTGTGTTTTTGCCTACCGGCCTGCCTATTCATTTTTTGATTTGCCTGACTGCCTGCTAGCCTGCCTGCCTGCTAATGTAGCATTTTTACAAATTTTATTGTCGCCAAGCAGTGGTCAGTATAACATGGTGATTGCAGGGTGTAGCTGAAGGCCATCGTCTATTCTGAGAGCATACATGTAATTCTATTTCAGAAAGTTGCCATGACTTCAGGCCAAAGCGTCAAAACCAGCTTCTCATAACCTGCATTGTAGAAATGCAACCAGTTGGGGCAGTTTCATTTTGTGTCATCTGCCTGACCATTGGGCTTTGTCTTTCAGTGGTGGGCAGCGCAAACGAGTGAACATTGGGTTGGAGCTGGTGAGCAAGCCCTCCTTGCTGTTCATGGATGAGCCCACCTCCGGCCTAGACGCCACTGCTGCCACCGACATCCTCACTGCCCTCAAAAGGTACGCTGTTCCTCCCATGTACTCTACAACTGTGGAATTCAAGCCCTTGCACCCAACAGCTTGCATTTTGTGCCTTGCAGTCTTGACCTTGCACTCTATGCCTTTTGCAATCAGAGGGCAAACCCAAATCTGGCGGCGCTTTCAGCGGCGGAATCAAGACACTGATCTTGGAAGTCCAAGGTATTCATAACAAAATCAAACTCCCTTTACATTACCTGGAGACGGGATGCCTTACGTTCTATGCCTTGCACTGTCGGCCTTGCAACTTTAGGCCTTGTGCTCTAGATCTTGCATTCTGTGCCTTGCAGATCTGGGACTGACCATTGTGACTGTGGTTCAGCATTGTGGCAGTGGTACTCTCATGCACGTGACGATTTGCAAATGGCTGTTTTGACAGTGTCACCTTTTTGTAGGAGGGCAGATCTAGGAGCGACCATAGTGACCATGGTTTGTCAGCCGCGATACGGCATCTTTGTTCTCTTTGACAAGGCGGCGAGAGGGATGAGGTCTTGCTCCTGGGCAAGGCAGACAGGACGGTTTTCTATGGGCCAAGCACCCTAGGCCTTGCAAGTGAATCTTTCAGACCTGTGCCTTGCGCTCTAGAAGTGCACTCTTTGCCTTGCAGGATGGCAGATCTGGGGATGACCATTGTGACTGTTGTCCATCAGCCCCGCTATGGCATCTTCGTCCTCTTTGATGAAGTTCTGCTTCTGGGCAAGGCAGGCAGAACGGTTTTCCAGGGACCGAGCACAGCTGCCCTGCCCTACTTCAACAGCCTGGGGTTTGAACTGCTGCCAAACGAGAACCCAGCTGACTTCTGCCTGGATGTCATTTCTGGCAGCATTCCATGCCAAGGCAGACCAGATTTTCAGCCTGAAGTACGCCTCAACTACCTATGCTTGCTGCTCTGCTGTACATGCTCCATCAATGAACCACACTTGACTGTTGCTGAAACATCCAGACCGCAGTGAACCGTCAAACCCCTCTCCACTGCATGCCAATTCTTAATTTGCCAAACGTCAATAGTCCCTTTCTGTATGCCAACTTTCCATTTGTCAAGCATGAGTAGAGCAGGTCAATCTCAAGGCGGCAAGCCAGTCTGTTTGCTGTACAGCATGGCATGCCAAAGCTGTGGTCAACATAGATGACGTGGTTTTCTTGTAGGAGCTGTACTCAGCCTGGATAGAGCAAGGTTTAGAGTGGATAGCACTCAACGGTCAGGCAGCAGCAGCCTCCGTTCAAGCTCCTGCAGCAGGCAGGAGGACCCCAGCCCCCAAGGATCTCATGCTCAGCCCTGAACAGCTGCAGCTGGTCACTGAGTATTTCCAGAAGGTACAGCTGCATGGTACAGCTGCTAGTTATGACGTAATGTTCATAAATCTAATAGGAAACCTCGAGAACACTAAGATTTTATCAAGTCGAGATCAAAACAACAAAACAGAATAAGTGCACGACACAAGTGTTTGATCCTCATTGGCTGCGCCCTTCTGCTCCTGATTGCTCTTGAAGAGCAATAAAGGGACGCCACGGTCTAACTGAGGCCTCTCAAACATGCCTAACGGTGTAGACTTTTTCCTGATGTTATGTGACATAGTGACATATTGTCATTGAAGACACAGGTGCATGCGACAAGCACATGCTTCATGCTCATGCGAAGCAACAGCATGAAATGTTTTCAGATGTAGTGCAACGAGTTTTTGCAACACTTTTTGAATTGAAATGTCACATCAAGTTGTGTGTTGTGAAAAGAAGCAATGTAGCGCAGTGCAAGGTCAGGTCGGGTTGGGCCACGCCAGGTCCTGTCATGTCCTATCATGTCTGGTACTTGGTAAAGACACACAGCATTTGAGAGCTTGTGTGATCTCAGGTGGATCAGAGCGGGAGGGGCGTGCTGACACCAGCTGACATCAACGGCTTTCTGGCAGAGTTGGGTCTGGAGCCCACCAGCAGTGATGTGTTGCACATCATTGATGAGCTGGACTGGAGCAGCAGTGGCATTGTCAGCCGGTGCGCTCCTTGCCTCAAAGTGCCTCAACAATGCCTCAATCTGCTTTTCACGTGCCTCAAACTGCCTGTTATTGCATTGGAATGGGCCTGGGCCTCCAGTGTGCTCTCTTCCTTAGACTGCGTCTTATATGCCTGACTATATGGCTTGAGCCAGACTCTTCCCCCAAGCAGCACAAACGTGTTGTGTCAGCAGTCCTTTGTCAACCTGCAAGCAAAGCATAACTCACATATGCATGCATATGTGTTCCAGTGTGCTGCAAATCAGACAAAACTCATGTTCATCATGCTTTGGTGGCTTCTCATACAGGTATGATTTCATTGAGTTCATACGCAATGGCGGACGGCGGCCGCAAACCCAGCCTGAACCCTTCACAAGGCAGGGCTCCATTGAACTAGTCAGTGAAGCCTCAGACCCTGACCAGGCAGAACAGCACACCCCCCAGCAGAGTTCCCCTCAACCCCCCTTGCAGCCCCCCTTTGAACCCCAGCAGCCTGGCCACACCCCAGGGGCAATTTTAGGGAGCCCCAGTAAGGACGATGATGGAGATCAGAGTTTGAAGCCAAAAAGCTGGCATGCACAGCAGCATGGCGTTGGTGCAATGCCCAAGCTGCCTCCCTTGCAAACATTGGTATGGCACCCGACTTTGATCATCAGCTGCTTGCTATGCTTACAAAGCTCTTTTTATCAGGTTGGTTTAAGAATCGCTGTGGTTGAGCCGTTGCCAAAGTGATGAGTTTGAGAAAGACGACTCAAACCAGAAGACATAGCCAATCTGCTGTCAGCGTCTTCACCACCAGGCGAGGATATTGACATTTTGAAATGACATGATGATGTTCATCCATGCAATCAGTAGGATCCCACATCCCTTCCGGCTTGAATGCAATTGCTTTTGCACATATAAAGCTCACAAGGCCCATGTTTGACAATTCCATTGCACCGCAGCATTGTCAGAGACTTGGCATTGTCATTTATACTGTTGCTCTTGCAAATGAAACATCTCGCTTGGCCTGAATGCAGCTGTCATCGCTTGGGTCGTGCTCAGGAATGCATGACCAATGCAGTAACAGTTGCCTTCAGGCCAGAAGTGACGTTCCATTTGCTAGTGAAGGCATGTTGATGATCATGCCAAGTCCCGGAATGTGCTGCTTGGGCATATACCCTGCAGGAGTTGCCCCCTAGGTTCTCACTACCTCAGACATGACTACAGGGCAGGGGTAGTACGGCGCGAGAAAAAGCTTGCTGTTGCTGTGGTCTGAAATCATTGCTGGTTCTTGTTGTGACTTCAGGGTGGGGGTATTGAGGATGATGGGGGCTCCTGCAGGGATCGCCTCCAGCAGTACCATCAGTGACCATCATGTCATGCCATGATCTCAGAAACCTATGCGTTTATGCAAGGAAACTCCATATTGGTATCATTGCAGCTGTTGTTATGTCATCCTTTATAGGCTTTGCAAACTACCGGTAACAACCCTTCTTTTGTTTCAGGGTGGGGGTAGTGAGGATGAGGGGGATCCCTTACAGGGCGTATCTCCAAGCAGCACCATTAGGGACTTGGAGGCTGCGTGTGGACCCCTTTCCCAGATGTCAGGGCTGTTAGACGCATCAGCCCTGCGCCCTCCAAAAGATGCCGGCATCTTTGCACTGCTGTGGGCTAAGCTGCGAGCCAACCTGTTGCTTCTACGTAAGTCTCTGCCGTCCCTGCAGAAAGTTTGGAAACTGAACTATCATTACATTGGCCATGGCAGAATGTTTGTGCAGTTGTTGTTGGGTATCAACCCTGCCGTTACTGAGATTGCTGGCATTTTTGCAGTGCTCTGGGCTAAGCTGCGGGCCAATATGCTGCTATACCCTGTTGGCCATGCAAAAAGCTCACGCCCAAAACTAATGTCATAGTGGCCCTGGCATAATGCCAGCTTCTTTGCACTGCTGTGGGCTAAGCTGCGAGTGACTCTACTTTTACTGCGTGAGTCTCCTGCTGTGAATGCAGTTGCTGTTGTCTGAGCATGAACCCTGTCTGATGTGTACAGTCAGCAACTACATCTGCCTTGATTCTAATCGACTCAACGTGCCAGGCTCAGCAACACTGACTGTGGATTGTACAGGACAGCACCTACAGCATGCCTTGATCCTTGGAGCTTTCTGAGTGTATCAGCTAGATCACGAGGTTTCATACTCCTACAGCCAAGTTTTACATTCTGCTCTGTCTTGTTCTGAAAGGCAAATGCACCTGCTTGCATGAACACACAGTAGCATTTGCAAATGCCACTGACATGAGTGGTCGATGTTGGCAAACAACACGTCATTGGCACACGTGTGCTGTATGTGTAATATACTATGATCACCATCATTGTTATTGGTGCAGGGCATAGGGCTTGGGCGTGTTGGAGCTGGCCCTTTCAGCGTAAGAAGCGTAAGTTCCGCAGCATACCAGGCGTAACTAAGCAGTTCAAGCTGCTACTACGGCGCGCTGGTGTGAAGTGGGTGCGAGGCTGGAGCTACAAATTCATTGACATGCTGCTGTTTGTGGGAGCTGCCCTTGTCGTAGGTGTGCTCTTGTGCTGCAGTCTCATGTCACTGGATCTGTGTGAACGCATTGACTTGCTGCTATAGGGTGATGCCCTGTTTGTGTAAATTTCTGCACTGTACTCTGGTGTCATTTGATCTTTGGTGGGAGCTGTGAGCAAAAGTCATGCAGGTGCGAGGCTGGAGCTGTAAGTTTATTCATGCACTGCTGTTTGTGGGCGGCGGCCTTGTGTAGGTATACATTTGTCCTGCAGTATGGTGTCACTTGACCTGTCTGAGGTGCAGCAAGCAAGATCTGCAGTCTTGTGTCATCTGGTCTGAGAGAGTGTGTGTGTGCAACATGCATTACCCAGCCAACAAGGCTGATTGCATGTGCCACATAATGACGATACATCCAGGAGGTTCACTCAGTCTATGACATAGTGCAACACCCCCACACAGTTGTGCAAAGAAAGCACACATGTTATGACTGCAGTCTTCAAGAATTGAGCATACATGTATGAGTGAGGCTCGCTAAGCAAAAGGTGAATAACATCAAGGTCTTGTCAGGGACAGAGCTTGTGGCATGTCGAGCAGCAGACGTGAGTCAAGCTCACAGATCACTGATGTGTGGTCAGATGTTATGCTCGGCAAAAGCTGTCTTGACGTTTGGAAGTTTCAAACAACAGCAGCAGCAGCAGCAGCAAACATGTCCCTGGCACACCAAAAGCTGCCGACTGATTGCGCACATGCCATACAAAATAGGGTACATCACACGACTCATCTGTAATAATGGGCGTTCAATTGTTGTGCACGGTGCAAGCTGGGAATTGGAGAAGGTGCGCAGCAATGGTCGTGATGGCCATGCTCGCTCTCATCAATCATCCCAGTCATGGCAACCCTACAAGTGTTTAGCACGCGCTGTCTTATCTTCTGTAACATCACAAGACGAAACAACTGTCATGGGCAGGTGTTGTGCATGGTACAAGCTGGGAGTTGGAGAAAGTGCGGGGCAATGCCGTCATGGCCATGCTCACCCTAGCCATCATCTCAGTTGTGGCAGCCCTACAGGTCTTTGGCAAAGACCGCCTCATCTTCTGGCGTGAGAGTGAGTCAGGTATTTCCATTGCCAGACTCATGCATCCATTTGCCTGACTTCAAGGCAATGCCATCATGATTACAAGGCCATGCTCACGCTAGCCATCATCTCAGTTGTGGCAGCCCTGCAAGCGTTTGGCAAGGATCGACTGATCTTTTGGCAGGAGAGTGAATCAGATTCACGCCTGCCTACCCGCCTGCCAGCCACATGCAATTACCCTCCACCCATCGAGCCAATTGGATGCTTGATGCACGCACAGAATCACAAGCTTGTGTGTGTGGTCCTCTCAGATGCTGCTTGAGCTGTCCCTGCACGCGGTCATATGCGGTCAGGCATTCCTGCAGACAAAGTGCTCAAAATGCATGTGGTAACTGTCTTGCAGTCCGCCTCATGCAGTTGCACTCACGCTGTGTCTGCATCGCAGGCTTGCAAGCTTCTGCCTTCTTCCTTGGACGTGCAGCCAAGCACCTGATTGATTTCCTGGCGTTTACTGTACATCAAAGATAGTTTGCCATTGGATCCATCATTCAGTCATGTCATGCAATTAATGTCTCAAGTGATGTCTGGTCTGCAGGCTTGCACACGTCTGCCTTCTTCTTTGGACATGCGGCTATGCACCTGATCGACATTGTTGTGCAGCCCGCCATCTTCATGTCCCTGTACTACACCCTCACCCTACCAGAGATCAAGTTCATGGACTACTACACAGGCAAGCCTTTTCTGTCTCGCACATGGTGTTTGTGCTCTCCAATGCCCAAGTGCAACATGGCTGCAAACCTCTTGTTCTACAATCCACCATGAAGTTTTCTCATTTGAGAAGCTTGCAGCGACCTTTTGGTTTGCATTTGCCTTAGCTGTGTTGGTGACCTGGTACCAACCTTGGGCTGGGCTCCTTAAAGCAAGAATCTGAAACCTTTGAGTGCAACCATCCATCACATCACATTTTTATTCACTTTGCTGTTGCAGTGGCTGTGCTGGTGATCTGGTACACGTCTGGGCTGGGCTGCCTCATGTCAGCATTTATGGCACCCCAGAACTCTTTGGTGGCAGCACATCACAAGACAACCTCTTCACACATTGTATTTGACAACTCACCTCATAACGATTCAATGACATTTGGCTTGTGTGTGCAGTGGCTGTGCTGGTGACCTGGTACACATCTGGGCTGGGCTACCTCATGTCAGTCGTGATGGCACCTCAGAACTCAATGGTCGCAGCAGTGGCGGTGTGCATGATTGTTGGAGGCTTCCTGAATGGGATAGAGCCACGCTACCGGTCCCTCAGCCCCATCATGAAGCATGTCTTTGGTACGCTTTCTATGGTTTATGATTGGCATCATCATGAAGCATGTTTCTTGGTATGTTTGCTGCTTTCTGATAGACTTTTGACTGTGAGACTGGCTTTGATTTGAGACCTGCTATGTGTTTTGACAGACCCCAATATTGACCCTCAGCCCAATCTTGAAGCATGTCTTTGGTATGCTGCCTGATACTCCAGTCTGCTTGCAGCTGCCACACTCATTTTCTCAGCTACAGCAGGGCCTGTAAGTGGGTAAAGCCAACCTTACCTCCCAGCATGTCACTATCTGACAATTGATTTGTGTTGCACGACCAACATTGCATGGAGATGTGACTTACACACATTCAGCATCACTGTGCATCATCAAGCAGTCAATCCACCAAGTCATCAGCAAGTGTCAACATCACAGTTGAGCCAGTACAAAACCGCAAAACTGCAAAGAAAACTCATGTGGGTTCTTTTCCGTTTTTAATTCCTGAATTCGCATGGTGTGCAGGCTTGAGCTATGCCAGGTGGTCCACAGAGGCAATTGCAGCTCGAGAGTTTAGTCAGTATGACTACTACATGCAGCCACGCATCCACACTATCATGTCGCAGGTATGTCTGTACTGAGTCGCTGGGCTTTCAAGCCTGCCTAACAGGCGTTTGTAATGAACGTCATCAATGAGACACCTGCCTTTTGCTTGCTTGCTAGTGAGGTTCTGTGACCCTGCTAGGTGCGCGCAGCAGCAGTACCCAGCCTTTGCTGCGGCTGCTCCAGTTACTGGACACTGACTTGCACATAATCTGTAGTAAAACGTCATGCAGCTGTATCATTCTTGAGCTCCTGAAAGACTGCATTGCAAGCTGCCTTTGTGCTTATGCAGCAGCAACAGCTCAGATTGGCTTTGCATCATCCAAACAGATGCATCTACATTGACGCTCTGCAATCGCGCAGTACGCGCATCACTGTATGCATCATGTTGAGCATGCTTTGTGAGGCCACTGGACTCAAAGGAAAGGAATGCTTGACTGACCGTGGCATCTGCATGCACATGCAGATAGGGTTTTGTGGACTTGACAGTGAGCCAGAGCATGGGGCTCTTCCAGGTGCCCCTGTCAATCATGAAAGCAGCCTGGATGTAAATGTATACTGTAAGGGCCATGTGGCCTGGGATTACACTGCAATCTTTGTTCAGGTAGGCACATGTGATCAGCCTTGTTGGCTGGCTAAAGCATGTAAAATTATTCTCTCTCTCTCTAGGTATTGCAAAGATTCTGCAGCACTTTCTGGTGCTTGGGCATGTCATCAAGCACATGATTTCACCTCCAGCTCTGCAATTTTGCATGCCCGAAAATGCATGAATTGCCAAGTGTGGCTGTCAAGCTGACATGAGCATTTGCTTCTTCTGTTTGTTTGTGTGAAATGTGGATGATTTGCATCAAGATTGATTCTCTACATGCAGGGGGTGCTTTTACGCTTGCTCACATACCTTGGGCTCAAGTATTGCAATCAGCGCAGCAAACACAATCCAATTGCTCGAGCGTTTACACGCATGTGGATGCGTGTCACATTTTATTCCAGATTACCATGGTGGTCAGCGTCTTTATCACCACAACCTGAACCTCCAATTCACCAGCTGGCCCAAAGTTTAGTCCCTCAGCATAGAAAAGGCGCTGCTTCCAAGTCAGACATGACCCAGCCCTTACTTTCTTAGCTTTTCAGTTGTTGTTGCTATCATGCTGCCTCCCTTCCCTTTGCAGTTTATGTTTTTCTGCTTGCTTCTTATTTCCTTTGATTGCTATGCCATCATCAGCTGGTTGTGGTCTGCATGTAGGTGTGTTCAAAGGATGTAACAATCATTTTCCTCTAGTAACATGACGCCCAGCACAAGCTGTCAAATTTACTCGCATGTTGTCAAACAGGTGCAACACGATGTACATCTGCATATACCGTAATTGTTCCTAGCAGGGTCTTAGCACCACAACGCAGGCTGGAACTCTGCATAGACCGTGCACAGCGTACAAAATACTGTACATGTCAATTTTTGGTGCGTCATTGATATCGATGTCATGACAACGCAAACCTCAGATTTAGAACAGTGTGGCCAACAAATGCAGGCCAGCAACCCTGACAGTGTCACAAAGAAATTGTACACATCTGTGCGCCTTGCAAAACCTGCACTCAACTCCAAGCACACCAGATGTACCCAACATTAGCCAGCAGCCTAGCAGATAGCGGCCCAGAAAACATCCCTATCAAGACATGTGCACGGCAGCACCGGGACTGCTCAAGTCAAGGTTTTTGCCGTAAATGTTGCTGAAACTAACGATTGCCACATCAAAAGCTTGCGGAAAGTCAACCTCAAGAGGCAACATATTGGTGTCCCAGATCTCAGTAGTGCCAACGCTGGGAAACTTGCCATTGTCGTATAGAGAGCTTATGAATCGTATCCTGATGCATCCCAACATCACTGGCGATTCTGGAGACTTGCTGATCAACAGCCGGTCTTCAGCAAAAGGTGCGAAAACTGCCAAGTCTCCGCAAGGCGTTTTCACATTGATACAAGTATTTTGGCGGTCTTGGTCAACAATTTCTGTTTTGCAACACACCGGAAAACTTTTTGGTGAAGCGTATACATGAGCTTGTTGCAGCAGCTTGGCAGTCACAGCAGGCTGCAATTCAATGCTGTGCTGCTTCACAAACTTTGATAGCCAGGGAAACTCAGCATCACGCATTGGACGCTGGATGCAATGTTCGCCCAACTGGTCTGGAATCTGCCCGAAATTTGTCCACACTATATGAAATCGCTCTGTAAGCGTCAGAAAGCCCTGTCGTGGACAGGAAAGGCTTAAGTCACAGCAGCAGGGATACACAGCAGGCATGATGCAGACTAGGTATGCATACACCACATGTACTGACCAAGTCAAAAAAGTCAAAAGCAGCTTGCATAAGCTTGATGTCATACAGATTTTGGCAAATGCGTGGCGCAGTAATGGGGCTGTTCGGCGGGAGGCTGCGTAGCACAGCCATCAGCAAGTCCAGTGAATGGAAATTGCTGGCCAGATCCAGCCAGCTCTCCCAGAGATGTTCAGGACGTGATGTCTCTGGAAGTTGCATTTGCGCTGCGCAGTTGTCCGACCAACACTGCATCCCCAAGTAGTCTGCGGCTTGCATGACAGGCAGGGCCTGGTCGTGTGTGAGCCCAAGCCTCATGCTGTGACGAGCGCCGTGCAGCCACTCCATCAAGATGCTGAGCGAGTGTGAATCAACTTGGGAGGGTAAAGTGTACACGCGCTGGTCTGGGTCGACTTTAAACAACGACTGCAACGTGCTGCACGACCCGGAACATAGCCCTTGACTGACATGCACCTCTCGTCCATCTTGTGTCTTAAGCACGGTAGAGGCATATGACATGTCAAAGGTGACGTCTGCTGGTCCCATCGTGATCATTGCCGAAGCCTGCTTTCGTCGAAGCAGCCACCGCCACGAAAGCAGAACATGACTGACATCGGCAATGCTAGAGTTTACTTACTAGCGTTTTCTCTCGCCTAGCTGAGAGCAAATGTTTGGGCGATTGCGTCAATGCATTAGCAAACGCCCTTCATGATCTGCGTGCTTCGGTCAAAGTCGCAATCAGTCAACGCATGACTTGACTGCTTCGCTCAGGCACCTTCGGTGCAGGCTGACTAGCAATGGAAAGCGCTCCTGCTCGATTCTGAGCATTCTGATACAGGCGCTTGCGTGTTTTGCGCGCCGCGCGCCGACCCCTGCAGATGTCGCTGCAAGCAGACGAGTATTGGCTGGATGTGCAACCTGCGCTGCAAGAGGTCTCGGCGGAGCTGCAGCATGGCGAAATGCTGCATTCGGGCCACTTCAGCTTGTTCGAAGCTATGAGCGCAGTCGAGATCGGCGACCCCAAAATGGACGCCGGTCTAGACGCTGCCATTGCACCTACTGCCCAAGCTCTAGTTGAGCAGGGGCTAGCGCCGCTCAGTCTCACAGCCCCACAGCTCATCGCAACGATGGATCAACTGACAACGATGCAGGCTAGCTGGCACGCTGGCAATACTTTGGCTCAGACTGTGTTTGTCTGTCTGTACATGCTGAGGCAATGCCGGTATGTCACGGAGAAAGCACTGCTGCTTGGTGGCAATCAGCTTCAGGTCCCTGTCAATATACATGCAAGCAGTGTTCCAACAGAGCGACATAATTGCGCAGGGCTGCTCAGATGCAGACTCTATCTGCTTTCTGTGAGGTTATACGCAGCAGCTGTCATGCAGTCAGAAGCATCGTCATGTCTGCAGCTGTCTGTGAGGTAAGCTTTGAAAATGAGCTCAAGAGTGCAGCTGCATACATTCAGGGAACGTAAGTTTGACGTCACAAATGCCATCAGCAAGTGCATGCAATACAGAATCCTATCCCAGCCAAACATATGTTTTTGCACTCCATCCTATCTTGGCGTCATGCGACTTTGTGACTTGAGCATCAAACGCCAACACCCTTGTTCGTCCTTTTGCTGCGCATTGCTTGACATCACATCTCATACCAACAGGAAGAGGACTGCTTCAGTTTGTGCCATGCATGAATGTGACATCACAGTTCATGATGGTAGGAAGAGGACTAGCCAAGTTTGTGTCATGCATAGTGTAGCGCCACGTGACATGACACAGAAGGCTTTGAAAATGCTTTCTGGTTTCCACTTCATGTTGGGCTGGTGCTGGCAGGAAGAGGATTTCATCACCCACACATTTGGTCTACCATTGCAAGAAGCAGCTCTCCCAAAGACTGAGAGAAAGCCAAAGTCAGACCCGCTTGCATCTGTCAGTCTAGCTGAAGAGCAGCTGACGGCTTCAAGGCATCAGAGTCACAAGCATGCTGAGTCATCCCATGTCGACTCACCCCATGATGAGTCATCCCATGCTGAGTCATCTCGTGCTGAGTCATTCCACGTCTCTGAGGACGAGTCAGCAGCTCTGCTTGCTAGACTGCACTTCTCCAAGTCCTTTTTGCAGGTGAGCTATTGCAAAGATTTTTGCCTTTGTGTAGAGATGAGCATCAAAAACAAGTCTATGCTGTCAGGAGTCATACCAGGAACCTGCGTGAGTAGAGCACTTGACTGCTGGACCTAGTATAGTATTGAAGCACCCTCCAGCGGTTTTGCCACTGTCATTGATCTGCAAGCACTGTGAGCCACTGAAAGCACTCACAGTCAATCAGCTCATGAAGTACAAAAGAGAAGGCTCAGCGGCACAATCAAGTCAAGGACTGGGCGGCAGTTGCGCAACCATCTGTCTATGCTTTGGTCGGCATCAGCTTTCCCTTGGCCTGTGCTTCCTGTGTGTTTTCACATGTCTATCTGAATTGATGTTGTGCCTCAACCCCTGCAACTTGTCTTGTTTGAGCGGCATGTGAAGGCTTTTTGGATTTCGGCAGTACCCCTGTACAGGCACAGATAGAACCATTCTATCAAACAGCTTTTGTGAATTTTCACATGTGTCAATATGCTGCAGTGTCATGCAGGCATTGGAGCTGCTTCAGCAGTGGAATGCAGACAGTTTGACAGCCGCTCGCAAGCATATTCTGAGGGCGCAGACAGAACTGACAACGGTCGTGCAGACAGCGCATATGGGTGACAGCAACCCTGTAGGTTTTCAACCCCAGGTGAACAGGCGGCTGCTGGGACCCCTCCCCCCTAGACCTGTCCAGGTCAGCTCCACTGTGGCAACTTTTCAAGGCGATGTCTTCACCAGATGATTCTTTGACGTCTGTTCACCACCTTTCACCACCTTTTGGGCATAAGCATGGAACCACAGCAAACCTCCGCATCCCTCAGTATATATGTATATACGCGTATCCATATTTTGTACAGATCCGTAATACACCTTTTGGAATCAGGATGCACGGCGAGGTCAAGCATGCATGTACTGCAGCAAGCGCTTGTCTGTGTCATTGCAACACTGCTGTTATGGCGCATGAAAGTCTTTCTGGAAGTTCAGTCCAATCGACTCACCTTAGCAGTAGTTCAGTTGCAGCATGATCCTGAACAAGGTCTACATTGACATGTGACGCTCAAATGCCATGCTTCAGTGAGCTCCTTTTCACATATCAGGTCATGTCAGGAGCTGAACTATCAATCATCTGTGGGGTGCAAAGCTGTCAAAAGGCTGCGTTCCCCTTTGCAGGAGCTGAGTCAGCAACCGGCTCAAGATTACCACTCCAAGCTGCTGACTAATATGACTTGCCTGTGCAGGAGCTGAGTCAGCAAAAGGCTTGGGAATACTACTCCAAGCTGTTGAAGGACCTGCTGACTGTGTGTCAGCTGACCACTATCCAACAGTGGCCACAGCTGCAGGAGTTCCTGCTCAGCTTTGCCAAACACAGTCCTAGTGCGGTGGCGCGATCAGCCATGCATGCTGCCATTACAGGTGAGCCAACATTTGCAAGTCATATATTTATGCACTGCTGACAGACTCAACCACTCAGCGCAGTCATTGCTTGCATGTAGTCATACTGGAGTTGATCCTATTTGTCATTCCAACTTCTGCAGCACACAATCACTTTCAGGTCAGATTTGTGTCAGAATGTGTGACTTATTACTACAATCTACCAAATCAAAACTCCTCCTTCAATTGTTCAATCCTTGACAGCACAGGACTCTGAATGCACTGGCTTTGGTATTGCAGGCAAGGGCAGCAGTCACAAGGGTGGCGGGGTACCCTGCTGGGCCCCTCAAGATGCCATGATGTGCAATCATCTGTGCCTTCCTGCGCCTAGTCAGCTGCCAGGTCCAGAGGCCAAGCTGTTTGTGGAGCAGGCCTGCATAGCTGTAAGCCCATCTGCTGCTGGTGTTCTGCTTTTACCTCATGTGTAACATGCGTGAATGATCAGATTTTCCCTATTCAAACAAAAATGTGTGAGCCTCAACTTGCA
Organism: Trebouxia sp. TZW2008; assembly: GCA_002118135.1. Lineage (NCBI taxonomy): Eukaryota > Viridiplantae > Chlorophyta > Trebouxiophyceae > Trebouxiales > Trebouxiaceae > Trebouxia > Trebouxia sp. TZW2008. The sequence continues at coordinate 76,544 of BDIU01000066.1, read as the reverse complement.
ACAGGCGTTGCTTGCAGCAACATTGCATGCTGCAAGCATGTGTAGCTCCAAATCAACATAACCACACACCTGCATTGGGAAGCAGCATGCATTGCTGTCATTCCTGCTGGCCACAGATTTGGACAATGAACACTTGCCAGTAAGCATAGCTGTGAGTTACGCGCGTTTCCTTGGACACATTGCAATAAGTTGGCAGATCAGGCTTTTGACAAATCAGCTGTTTGAACTTTCTCTTCTATCCTGCAGATGCAATGCTGGCGCTTCAGTATGCGCAATGTCATGCTGCATCTCCCATTTCAATGCCAAACGGCATGTCTTTGCTGTCTGTATATACAAGGCTGGTGCCACAGCATGTGCCTGAACAAAAGTTGACAGCAGCAGTGGCAGCCACGCTCAATGGAGCACTGGACCAGTTAATGTCATTGCTGTTTCTGTTGTTGCCATTGCACTGCCATCGTCAATGTTAGTGTTCATGTTGCTTCCTGCGGCAATGTCATGCTGCTACTCCCACTTCAATACCAAGTGCCGTGTCTGTTTTGTCTGCAGGTGCAAGGCCGGTGCCATTGCATGTGCCTGCACAGGAGCAGGCAAAGGCGGCGGCATCGCTGCTCAATGGAAGACTGGACAAATCACTGCTGTTGATGTGTCAGTCATTGGTATTGCGCTGCTGTTGACGCTTTCATGAACCTTGTTTTTTTCATTCTCCAGGTGCAAGGCTGGTGCCACAGCATGTGCCTAAACAGGAGCAGGCAAAGGCGGCGGCATCGTCGCTCAATGGAAGACTGGGCCAACCTCTTTGAGCACGCCCTCAACGCAGATGCTTCTGAACCTTTCCAAGACTGGCTGCACCACCGCAGCAGCTGGCGGTGGCAGGGCCCAGCTGACCAAGTGGACCACCCAGAAGAAGCCCTGGTATGGGTTGCTGCAATGTGGTTTAGAGTCATGTGGTGTTTAGTTTAGTAACTCAGCTGACCAAGCAGACCACCTGGAAGAAGCCCTGATATCATTTCTTGTGCTTTGGCCTATGATTGTCACCCAGGGTCTTGGTTGTTTGATGATGAACGCTCACAACACGCCTGGAGCAACTGTGTGGTGGGCGGTCAGGTCGTCTTGTCTTTGCACAACAGTTCGCAGGCTGTGCAAAAGCAGTTGGCGAAATTGACCTTCATGCAGTTCATCAGTTGCAACACAAGCGTGCAGATCCTGGTTCAAGTATCAGCTCATAGCTTCTTGGACCAGCCTCCTTGCATTCCATGCACCAGAGTGTGATGGCACTCCCTGTTTGCAGGTGCTCGTGGGCTATAAGTATCAAGCCCAACTGCAAGACTTTGTCTTTTTTGAGGTTTTGGTGCACTGCACCAGAGCCAAGAACCTGTCAGGTTGCATGATGTGCCGGAGGAATGCTTGAATTTTCTATCCTTGACAGGCTGCATCACAGTGTGGTGGCTATTGCAGGGCCCTTGTGCTTCCTGGGTGGAGAAGAGCTGCTCAGCTGCCCGACAGTCATGGCAACCCGCTACTTTTCTGGAGCAGCTGTGGCTGCCATGGCTGTCTTGCACTGTGTCTGACAGTGTTGCGACTCTTGCAGGGCCCTTGTGCTTCCTGGGTGGAGAAGAGCTGCTCAGCAGTCCTGCTGCAACACTTCATGCTGGGCTTTGAGCTGAGTCTGTACCAGCCCAAGGAGTTCTGCATGCTCTACTGGTAAGCATGATACCCTTGTAACCCTTGCTAGATGCATTGCCTGCCTGCTGCTGCGGCACTCCATGCTGGGCTTTGAGCTGACCCTATACCAGCCCAAGGAGTTCTGGATGCTATTTTGGTAAGCACATACACTTTCTAACTTTTACATGCACTGCGTCACTTGCTGCATGCTCTACCGCTAAGCATGATACCCTTGCAACCCTTGCCAGATGCATTGCCTGCCTGCTGCTGCAGCACTTCATGCTGGGTTTTGAGCTGACCCTATAGCAGCCCAAGGAGTTCTGCATGCTATGTTGGTAAACACATACAGTATCTCCCTTTTGCATGCATCGCATCCCTTGCTGCATGCTCTACGGCTAAGCATGATACCCTTGCAACCCTTGCTGGATGCATTGCCTGCCTGCTGCTGCAGCACTTCTTGCCGGGCTTTGAGCTGAATCTATACCAGCCCAAAGAGTTCTGCATGCGCTACTGGTGAGCCTGCACGCAGCGAAATCCTCCTGCTTTTGTGACCCTAGGGGCTCTGCACCCCTTCTGCATGCATTGCATTGCTGTTGCATGACTGACGGTACATTGGACCCTAATTTACAGTGTCCTGTGTCCGCTTCTGATATATTGGAACACCACAAGAACAACAAATTGCAATGATGTGACAGTGACAAGGAGGACAAGATCACATTGACAAGAGAGGTTTTATAAATATCTGGCATCACAATCAACAATTGCCTTAGGCATTGTCATCATGTCTGTAGGTACTGTGACTATCTACATGGCACAGTGGCAATGAGTGCACCCCTGTTTCTCAATGTCCAACCCCAGACGGGGTCCCCCACCCCCCCAGGCAAAAGCAAACTACCCAGCCTGCCAGCCAAGTCAGGCAAGCAAGCAGGAAAGAAGAGCAGCACCAAGGGCAGAAGTACAGCCTCGGCAAAATCTCATGCATCCACTTTGGCGCCAGACTCTCCCCATTTCAAGTATACAATACAAGAGGTAGGTGTTGTTCCTGCTGCTGCTACTGAGCTGTCAGCTGTGGTCAACTGTGAAGGCTGGGGGCAAACCTAGAGACACTTGTCAGACAAATGTGTATTAGGCTCTCACTTCCCTCCACGCTCAATACACATGGTTTAGGATAGCACATGACCAAACCGGTTGGAGACATTTGATTGCTTGAGTACGCTCCTAGCTGGTCCTGCTAAGCTTTTCTAGCACACGTTTAGAATGAGAATGAACTGTGATCTGGTCCACATGCTGCCCATGATCACACTGGACATGCATTCTCAATGTTAAGATGATTGGCATCTTGCAAAAAGCTGATATCTTTTTGTGCTGCAGCCATCGCTTGATCAGTGTGATTCAGTGCATTGAGCTTATGCTGTGTAAAGACATCACTTTCTCAGTGTCTTTCAGTGTATTCACTATATGCTTCACGAAACACAATGCAAGGCTTGATGCAACTGAATGATCATTCATGCCTGTACTTGCTGCCACCAAATGTGCTATCCAGCTGGCTGCATTTCTACATTGATCCTAGCGCTTTGACATTATTAGCACTTTGTATGCATGCACATTTAGTGTTGTACATTGTACATTTGCTGAATTGACAAGTGCAAGCAGCCAGGCAAATGTGCCGATACTGTAGTAATGCAATCTCTGTTTCAGAGACAGTCAGGAGCCAATTTTGACTTGCATAAGTACAGATGATCAAAACGCAAAATGGCAGGCAGATGTGGCGAACTCTCGTGAGAGTGGCAACTTATTTATCGCAGCTTTCCAACAGTTCTCGCAATCTCCCCTGCGTAGGTGTATATGCAAAGACTATGATGTTGTGTTGCACAAACTGTGTTTCAACAGAACACAATCAGCACAAGTAAGCAGGCAAAACAAGCTTTGCATCTTGCGTTTGCAGATTCACCAGGCGCAGGTAGGCAGGCAGATGTGTCAAGCTCTCATGAGAGTGGCAACAGGGCTGATGGCCTGCGGGGCAATCCCCAACCCAGAAATGCCCTTCAACTCAGAGCTCACACGCTTTGAGCAGCGCTTCTCTGCCTTTGGGTTCATGCAGCGGCCCCTGCCCTTGGTGTATGAGCAGTATACTGCAGCCATGGACTTGTCAGGTGAGCAAGAAATCAGTGATGCTGCACTACACAATCGCAACAGTGGTATCGAGAATGTCAATGATGATTCAGATAATCATCAACCATCCATAAGAGTCTCATGGGGTCCTTGAAGTCATCATAACTGAACAAGAAGATCTTGTAATTGTGTTCCCATGCCTTTTACTTTGACAGGCAGGCAGCTATGCATTGCATCAAGCCTGATCATCAATAGCAGGCAATGTAGATTAGCACTGGCGCTGGCAGTCGTGATGATGGTGAGCATGCTGCTGAGCTGACCTGAACTGAAAATGATTTATGTAACTTTTAGATGAAGGAACTGTGTATGCATGAGGCGTCATGAAGAAAGTTTCTGTCAGTAGAGGCAGCCGGAAAACTGTCTTTTCTCTTGTCTAATCTGCTGTTGATGCAGGCGTTGAACCTAGTGACCTTTTGAAGTCTGCCATGCAAAATTTTGTGGAAGTCAGGCAGGCGTTGGCAACCTTGGCTCAGAGCATCACTCAGAGCCAGTTGCTCACAGAAGACAAGGTAGGTTGCTTGCCAACAGAAGAACAGTGAAAGTCTACACCGTCAGGCAGGCATCATATTGAGGGCCTTTGTCAACACAGGCAGCCTAGGTTTGCTTAGGTTGCTTGACTTGCTGCACTCTTGTTGGAAGCGTGCCCTGATTTATGGTTTTGCATGGGCATGTCAAGACGCAGCAGATCAGCAAAGACAAAGAAAAGTCAACGTCGTTGGGTGTCATAAGGGGAGCCTCTGTCAACAGAAGCAGCCCGGGACTGCTGCTACAGAGCAGCAACCAGCAGAAAGTTGACCTAGTGGGGTTCAGCCCTTGCAGGTCATAGCAGGGAGACTAGTGCCTGTGCATCCCAGACTTGCATGCTCACTCTGTCCAGTAGTTCTTGCAGTTTGGCTGCACCCAATTCGTTGACATGACATTATCAGCATCATGATTGTCATCATTGACATGATTGCTCGTGGCATTGCCTTTGGCACGAAGGTGTGTTTTGTATGCAATGCGAGCATTTTTGACACAAACTTGTTGCTGGTACTGCAGTTGCAAGACCTTAAAGCCATTGAGCGCGTGGCTGTCCAGAATTCCGTGGCCATTCGGATTCTACTGAAGAGCATGGTGCAAGATAGCAGCTTACAAGGCATCAACGTTTCATGGGATTTCTCTCACCATGCCTGCTACCCTGTCATTGCCGTCAAGCATGCTGCTTCACCTGCATCTCTTTGACATTAAATATCTGTGAATTGTCAAACCACCATGACTCAACTCAGTCATTTGCATAAACAAGGAAACCTATACCTGCAAAGCAACCCAGTGCTTTTCAGTACACAATTACACAGTGGTATGAGCATGACAGATAGATGCAGCAGCAGCTTCCAACTGCAACAGATGACTCACGCCATGCCATGCCTGTTGGCGCTTCACGTTTTACTTGTGTTTAGAATGCTGCTCAAGTTTAGCTATCAAAGCAGCCGTGACTGCCCTGTTTTCATATTGTCCCATGCCATAGACTGCGATTTGTACGATCGAGCGTGACACTATGCTCGCAGAACGCATTCATGCACCAGAGAGCATGCATTCATCCTTCAAGTTGATGCATTGCCTGCAATTGCATCAATTTTTGCTGCATGCCTGTGGTAGATTACAAACTCAGCTGTTGCTTGCACGTTGCCTTCACTGACCCCGGGGTGACAAAGTCGCCATTCACTGCCATGTTGCGTGGTCGCAGCTGTTACCTTTCAGCGGCTTGAAACATGGCGCAGGATTGGCTTTTCCTTGACACGCACCGGACACGAGATCAGTGATGGTTCACCACAGATCTTTCACTTGCTTTACGACAAGTATCCTTGCGTTACTCGTCTGCTGCGTGTGCGCTGCACACGAAGCCTCACAATCGCAGCATGTGACGAGCACAGCCGCAGGTGCGTCGCCCGCGGCTCGCAGTCTGCAGGCGACCAGTGCAAGCATTGCAAACACCTGTCTGATCATGGAAACAGCCGCGGCGACAGTGAACAGTACAGTGCAGCTGCAGGCAGAGCAGCCAATCAACAGTACAGCTGTTCAGCAAGAGCTTTCGGCAGGCCTGGCAGAATACCTGAGGGTTGCTGCTTGCAATATCCAGCTCAGCTTCACTGCAAGCAAATCATGCCCTGTTGCAGCCTCAGTCAGCTCGAGCAGCTGCTCCAGCGGCCAGTACATCTGCCGAGGAGTCACACAAGTCTCACAGAATGTATACAATGCAGTGCAAAATGACAGCTGCACCACAGACCGCTCCGGCACATCCTTCACATGCCTGGGTAGTCCTTTAGATCTGACCACATACCTCAGTATACAGCAGGGTCAATGCTGTCTACAGTGTCCTGGCCAGCCAGATTGTGCAACAGAAGCCTCACAGCTCAATGTTGCTCCAGCACAGTCACAGCTACCCTCCTACGAGTGCAGCAACTATAGCATTGGCGTTGCTGTTGGTGACAGCTTAGACAGCAGCTCAGTTCAAGACCTGCTCGAGACTGCTATCAGTGGTGGTCTCTTGCAGTTATATGTGCAGACAGCTGGCTTGTCAGACGCGACTGTGCTGTCATTGGGACCAACAAGTAAGCCCAGACTGCTCATGGCGATTACATGAGCTTAATTTAGCACTTTAAAGCTTGTCCACATGTGTGCTTGCAAAAAGTGAGTCTGATTTGGCCTTGGTACCTGTCATTTCTGTGGTCACCCTTGATCCGTCACAACTTGCAGGGTTGTGCCTGCAATAGACCTCCATGTCACAAGTCAGCCATGGAAGCATCTATCACACTTTGCATAACTATGCTTGCTGTAGCATGCTGTCACAACGGGGAAATAGACCTTTCATTACAGGCAGTGAACCTCTCAGCCGCAGATCTGTCTTAACATGCTGCATTCTTTCCCACAAATGGTTTAGGAGAGACAGTGAGACAGGCGATTGCTCCAGCCAGATTCTAGCTGGGCTTTCTGAGCCTGTGTAGCACACATTGAGAACTTTCTCCCACTTAAATCACTGTGTGCCTGTTTTTTTATCCATTTGCTTGCAAGCCTTTCATGGTGACAGCACACTCAGCACAGCTGCAACTATCTGACCCCCCCCCCCCCCCCCCCCCCCCCCCCCCCCCCCCCCCCCCCACCTCCCCCACCACTCACCTGTTTGCGCAAGGACTGTCATCACTCCTTGGCATTTCTACTAATACTAACTATTTACATCTGTATCCTTTCAGGGACTCAACCAGGGGGCCCACAGCCGACCATTCATAATTGAAATAAACAGTCTTTGGTGGGAGTCAACAGAGCTTCCAGAGCTCTGATCGTGATTACGATGCTATTGCTAAACGAACTTACAGTCAAGTAGGTTTTGCTAAGAAGATGATGACACTACAGAACATTGTCTGCACTGCAGGCATCATTCAAATAGTCCAAGCAGCAGCTCCTAAATCTGCACCAAGCTCAAGCACAAACAGCAGCACCATCCAGTCAGCCTTTGCCCCAGTCAACGCAGACACCAGCTGTGCAGTGAGCCTTCAGGAGCAGACCCTGCTGTGTGAAGCCATGCCAGGCTATCTAGCAGACATGTCAAACTGCAAGTCACCACCTCTAGACCCTACCTGGAGACTGTCTGGGTCAGTTGCATCACATCACTGTGCAGCACTTGCTTTTGTCTAAAACTTCTACATGGAATCTGCGTGAGGCATGGCAGTAGCATCATGCAAAGCTCACATACTTGCCATGCCAGGCTACTCAACAGTCATGCTGCGCTGCACTTCACCACCTTTAGACTCTATCTGGAGACCCTCTGGGTCAGTTGTGCAGCAGATCGCATTACATCACACATGTCATTACAAAACAGCTCAAGCTTCTATTAGACTATAGTTTGCTCCATGAAGGGTGCATAAGGCTCGGCTGTGGCATTATACAGTCCTCAGGCGCCATCCATATCTAGCCCTTTCTGTTGCCTGTATGGTTTACAGATTGCGTTTGTCAAGTGTTGCCTGAATCTTGAATCCTGCAGCAAGCCCCATCGACGACCACACACCCTGGATCAGCTGCTCAGCCAAACATGTGGTGGTTCCTGCTGCAGGGGGTTGGGTTACAGCAAGCCTCATTGGCAGTACACACCCTGGAGCAGCTGCTGAGCCAAACGTGGCATTTCCTGCTGCAGGGAATTGAGTTGCAGCAAGCCCCATTGGCAGTACACACCCTGGAGCAGCTGGTCAGCCAGACGTGGTACTTCCTGCTGCAGGGAGTTGAACTGCAGCAAGCCCCAATGGCAGTACACACCCTGGAGCAGCTGGTGAGCCTAACGTGGTATTCCCTGTTGCAGGGGGTTGGGGTGCAGCAAGCCTCATTGGCAGTGTACACCCTGGAGCAGCTGCTCAGCCAAATGTGGTATTTCTTGCTGCAGGGATTTGACTTGCAGCAAGCCCCAATGGCAGAACACACCCTGGAGCAGCTGCTCAGCCAAATGTGGTGTTTCTTGCTGCAGGGGGGTGGGTTGCAGCAAGCCTGATTGGCAGTACACACCCTGGAGCAGCTGCTCAGCCAAATGTGGTGGGGGCACAACCAGCAGACAAGCGGTGTGCATGGCAAATGCAAGTGACACATCTGCGCTGGACCCTTCAGCTTGCACTGATCTGAATATGAGCCAGCCCCTAGAGCAGCAATGCAATCTGGGACCTTGTGAGGTCAATGTATGGTCCGTCAGGGAATGGCAACCATGTAACGCTAGCTGTGGAGGTATGCAGACAGATTTCTTGGGCAACAAGCCCAACAACACCTACATCACTTGTAAACATAACATTGGTGATTGTGATGGCAATTCCAGCAACAGCGATGGTGCTGATGACGCTGAGTTTCAGAACAGTGACCATGATCACAATAACTAGTAGCAACAGTAATGGTCATTTCAATGTTTATATATCATGCATACTGGAAGAAGTGCTGTGTAGCCCCTGCTCAGATTTATAGCATGCCCTGCAATCAATTGCAACATAGTCAATTAAGTGCTGCAGGGGGCATAAACGCAAGAGTGGTACAGTGCAACAACTCCGTTAATGGTGTTGTGGCAGTTGGCCAGTGCACCAGCCCTGCTCCTATGAATAGCATGCAGTCCAGTGCACAGCTTTTCTGGTATCCACTGGGCATGACAAGGGTGTAAGCTACATTGTGTAACAACCAATTTTAGCGAAAATGTCAACTTTATGCTGCAGGAGGAGTAAGCACCAGGACAGTGCAGTGCAATAACTCCATTGATGGCGCTGTGGCAGATGCACAGTGCATAGCCCCTGTTCCAATGGACAGCATGACCTGCAATGCACAGCCTTGTGACTTCTGCCAGAACAACACATGCTCAGGGCAGGGTACTTGTGTGGGAGAGGCCTGCCAATGCGGCACGGGTTACAGCGGCACGTACTGTGAGGTGTGCAGCTCTCATTATGCAATCAGATCATCAGCAACGTGTTCAGGAATATGCAGTTGTCGAGAGCATTGCGTGATGTATTACAGCCCACATGCGGTCATGCTATACTAATACATGTGATCATAGATGATCATTGTGCTCATGTTTGTACCCTAAGCTCATTCACATCTGATTGCATCGAACACTGCTGCAGAGTGCTTAGCAGGTATGTGCCCAGGTAGTGTTCACACCAGTTGATGTCTTGCAGCATTTTTGTGCTTTACAACTTGCTGCCGACTGCAGCACAATACGTAGTTCACAGCTAGCTTTTTGCAGCAGGTTTCTGTGTTTGCAGGTGGCAGTGAATTGTAGCAGCAAGGTGGTGGATGCACAGCAGCAGTGTTGCATGTCTGGCTTGCTTGATCAGGATGGCACTTGCTGCCCTGAGGGCTCTTCCCTGGATGGGGCAGGTCGGTGCTGCCCTGAAGGCACTGTAGATGCCTGTGGAGTGTGCAATGGAATTGGGAAAGCTGTTGATGTGCAAGGCTACTGCTGTGAGACAGCTCTTGACGCCATTGGCACCTGTTGTCAGGTGTGCAACTTAGCCAATGGCTGTGTCTGTTGCTACGATGGCACTTTGGATGCACGTCGAGTATGCAAACGGGAGCGTGAAAGCTGTTGGTGTGCAAGGCTGCTGCTGTGAGACAGCTCTTGACGCTGTGGGCACCTGCTGTCAGGTTTGAGCACGTGCATTTGGCTTAGGCATTATTATGGTCAACTAGGGCAACACATATAGGGCTAGCTGTTGATGTGCAAGGCTGTTGCTGTGAGACAGCTGTTGATGCTGTCAGCACCTGTTGCCAGGTGTGAATGTGTGCCTATGCACGCATGGACAACTCGTGTCATGCCATTATGTGAGCCAAAGTTTTCGTGGTAGTGCTTGTTATGCTCTTTACAGGTCTGCGGATTGTATCTGTCAAATGCTGTGCATTGACGCATGACAAGCATGTACTTTGCTTGCTGGTAAGCGCACAGACCAATGCACGAGCTCATGCTGTCAATCTCTTTCGTACTAAGTGTTTTGTGAGCTGTTGCTAAGCACTGCAATTGCTGGAACAAAGATTGTCACTAACGCCGTCAACGAACATGTTGAAGCATGAGAAGTCAGCCAGTGCAAATGGTCTACTAGCCGCTTATTTTGTTGTGCACAGCTCAGATGCACTTGAAAATGTTTGAAGCCTTGTCCTAAAAGCTTGTGCCAGTGTTTGAACTTGAAGAAGCTACATTAATATTTTCTGCTGCACTGCTTGCTTGTGAGATCTCAGCTGTCCTAGTTCAGCCAAAGAAGACTTGATGCAAAGAAAAGAGAACTGTTTGATGTAGGAAGCGGCAGTGGATGAGTGCGGTGTGTGCGGAGGTCTTGCGGACAGCTGTGCTGTCCTAGTCAACGCACAGCTGGAGTTCACCAATCTCCAGGCAAGTCAGCAGAGCATCACTGTTTCAGATTGCACAGTCGCAACCTCTGGCCCTGTTCTGATGCGTTTTACAATAGCCTCAGAAAGCCTGCTGTGTTTGTGGACAGCAGTAAGCAGTACAGTTAACTCTCTTTGTAACAACTGCTTGGCAAGAAGATTGTCTTTACATCAAGTTGTCCTTACTCAGAGGGAGCACTACAGTCAGAATGCAGTGATTGATCACCAATGGCGTCATCCTTAGATCAAGATTTTCCTGACTTGAGTGTCCATACAAAGAGAGTTTACTGTACATCCATGTGTTTGGGCATGGCGACATGCTTAAGAGTGCCTCATCAAGTGTTGATCACATGATCCATGCTGACTCACTTGCAAGGTTTGCGAATGGTGCACACCTGCAACATGCATCAGCAAACAGGTGATGCTACACAGCAAGGCAGTGGTCCCTTCACAGGATGCGTCGACTCCAACACATGAATTAGTCTGTGTTTCGTCATGCAGGGCAATGTCACTGCAGAAGTGGTCCAAGGCTTTGCAACAATCCTGCAGATCCCCACAAGCAGCATTGCATCAGTCACCTTCAGCAACAGCAGCCAGCAGCTTATTAGCAGAAGCCTTCAAGCTAGTTCTGCCAACAGTTCTGCCAATGTGGTTGCATACCCTACTAGCAGCCCAGCCAACCCTTCTGACAGCACCGTCACAACAGCCAGACAAACAGTAGTAGTCACTATAAAGCCTCCGATTACTAATGCCAGCAATCAGTCAGCAGCGGTGACTAGTCCTTTGACAGCGCCAACCATTGCTCGTCTTCTTGCTCCTACGGACGCTACGCAGGCCCAGGTAGCACTGGGATTTGCTGTGACGCAAGTTACGCAGACTTATCGTGTGGGTATCTGTGGTAATGGGGTGTGTGAGGTGGGTGAGCGGGGTGTGGTGAGTAATGGCAGCCAAGCAGGGCTGGAGGGCAGTTGCCCTAGTGACTGCCCTGTTCAGTACTCAGCATGCCCTACTGGTGGTGATTCAGTATGCAGTAAGAGGGGAACTTGTCTCAGCAGTCAAGGCGTTTGCAACTGCTTCCCTGGGTAAGTGGTTGATGTCGCTGCTGCGTTCTTGCAAGACGTGTGATCTTGCAAAGTTTTGCAGCGGGCCTCTGTGCTGCAGGATCTGGCTGATGTTGACTGTCAAGCTTTGCAGATTGCATGACTTTCTGTATACACTGCGTGAGGCATATAATCAAAATGCGGAGATTGTACTCTGTGCCTGGGCTGTCGACATTCTGAGCGGGACTGTGCGTCTCTCCACACCAAGCACTTCAAAAGCTCCCAGCAGTGAGATTGATGCCTCCCCATGACTCTGACATTGCTGACTGAATGCTGCCATTACAAAGTCTGCACCAACAGCCCAGACAGCAGCACATCACGTGCTAAATTTGCGAATCTTGCAGGTACATAGGGGCTGCTTGTGAGGCATGTACCTCGGGATGGGTGCTGTCACAAGGCCAGTGCATCCCTTATACCCCTCTCAAATACACGCCATTGTTGTGGGCTCAGCACCTAATGGCTTTGGTTGTCCCAGCACCAGCCCCTGCCCCTGCCCCAGGGCTCGTGCCTGCACCAGCCCCTGAAGCTGAATCAGCCCATGCTCCAGGGCCTGTGCCTGTAGAAGGCCCTGACTTTGCCATGAGTCCTAGTTTGGCTGCTGGCAATGGGGCTGAACAGCAGCCACCAGCCCCTGTGCCTGCCCCTGGTGCTGATACAGAGGGGAACCTTGCTGGCATTGAGAGTGTCCAGGGTGATGCCTTGCCACCAGTTGTGGGAGTCAATGACGGTAAGTTTGATAGTCTCTCAAAGCTGCTGATGTCGCTGCAGTAAGCCAAGCTTGCTACGGTGTCAAAGCACCATGCATGCCAGCCTGAGCGCTGTGCAGCATCTGCAAAAGCTGTGCTTGCTGCGCTCTGGCTAAGCTTGGCTCCACATTAGTGTTGCAGCTGCACGACGGTGATGACAGTGAGTATTCTGGTAACTAGCAAACATTGCATGCCCTGATGCAACGTTGCACAGTGTACTATTGCAGGTACACCGAGAAACTCGTCCATCAGCGGTCTGAGCCCGCCCACTGCTACAGATACCAACGCGTCTGGACCTGCCGCCGCTCCGGCAGCCGCAGCAGGCCTGCCACCTGCTCTTGCTGGTCTGGCTGATGCTTCCGCGGCAGCCACACTCGGGGCGAAGGGCTCACATGTTCTCCTGCTGTCTATCACCACGGTCGGAGGTTTCTGCGTTGTGGTTCTGGTGCTGACAGCGGTGGTGCTATGCGTCATATGCCATCGACGTCGCAAGCGAGACGCGTACACGGTCGAGCGCAAGCCCTCCCAGTCTGGCTCTGACAAGTCTAACTGCGGGGCGGCCGTCAAGCCGAGCCCGCAAATGACCACGCCAAAAGGCCTGCGAAAGGCTTATGCCAAGGCTTCAGGAAGGTACCAAGGTAATGAGTGTCTGCTGTTCTGAACTGAATGCATTGGTGTGTGGCATGCTTGCTGTCTGACACTCAGTCCGAGCCAGACTTTACACTGTCTGAACCAATCAAAGCAGTACCTTAGTAAAGTTCTGATGAGCCTTCCAAGCATGACACCACCCATGCCTTGTGCTGGCTGCGCTGCGATTGACAGGCTGCATTCTGCGCCAGTGACTACCCGTTTTTCCCAGACCTAGGCTGGCGACGCTGTGGCCTCTTAGCAGGTGTAAGATCAACTTGATGCTGCTGCAGATGAGTCCTTCAGCGATGAGAACAGCAACCCAAACACTCAGAGTTGGAGCGCTGGATCAGGTGGTGTTGCTTACCCCTGGCAGCCAAAACCCTTCGGCCAGAAAACAGGTATGCAATATCTTGAATTTCAACAAAGGCAAAATACAAGCCTATGTAGCCTGAAGCCATTGCCTCTGAACAGCTGGCTCAAAATCAGCTAATGCCTCAACAGCCTGTGCAGATGACAGACGCTGCTGTGCAACAATGTTGACTGTGACATGAAACGTTCCTGTCTAGACATCAGCCCATACTGCCCATTGCAGCAGCAGACGCCTATTTATATAATGGCATGGACAGGCACACCACTATCAAGAGCTCATTGCAAAGCATACAGCTTTGTGCACCAAAACTGCAAGCCTTGCATGCTGTCACAGTATTCAATATCCACCAGTACTGCAAGCACTGCATGCTGTCACAGTGTGAAGTGTGCACCAGTTCGACAATCACTGCATGCTGTCACACTAGTGAATGTGCACCAGTACTGCAGCCACTGCATGCTGTTACAGTGTTGCATGCGCATCAGTCTCTGACCCACATCACATTGTTTCAGCATTGAATGTGCACCGCTCCTAGCACCTGACTTGTCTGGTTTATGATCTGCAGCACAAAGGTCAAGACAGCTGTGCATGCATGTTGTGCTAATGATAAGATCAAACATATACCTGCAAGGCATTTGCTGATGGCCCTCTGATTGCAATCCCTCAGTCTGTACATTTCCATTTGCTATGCATCATTTGATGCACCATCACCAAACATAAAGAGGAGGATTGCTGCCGAACTGGTCAGAGACAGTGATTGCTCCGATACATACCTAGCTGGGCCTGCTGAGCCTGTCTAGCACACATCTAGAATGAACGAGTGTAAACTCTGCAGGCAATCAGATGCGTGGGTCCTGGCCTTTCATGTCCCTTACGCCCATGCTGGCTGATGAAGAGGCAGTCACAGATGATCTCAACCTGCGCATTCATAGTGATGGGGGCAGAGGGGTACTGAAACCCAGAGCTCTCAATGTGAAGTTGTCTGCCTTCAAAGCTGCAGGTACAGTCAGGCACAGCAATGCTCAACAGTGCTATCAGCATCAATTCTGCTGAAGCTTGGTGTCAAGTCTTTGTCATGTCATCTGTCTTTTTGTGGTGCAGCAGAGCTCTCAATAAGGAGTCATCTGCTTTGGAAGCTGCAGGTACAGTCAGGCACAGCCGTGCTCAACAACGCAACCAGCATCACGCATGCTGCAGCTTTGTGTTACACTATCACCTTGAAGGCACAGAGCTGCTGGAAATGCTGCTACTAAGCAGGATGCTGTTGATGTCAGCAACAGCATGTATGTCAGGGCTCAGGACAGGCGCTAGGGCGCTCTGCACCCAAGTCAAAGAGTCTGCTGCAGAGTGCAATGCACACAGTAATGCTCAGATTGCTGCTCCTGCTGTAACACTATGGCGACAATACTGACAACTGTAATGATATGAATACAACATTTACACTTTATGTGACATGCGGTGGGTGTGGTGCAGAAAGCTTGTCTTGCCAGGCCAGCTTGCTCATAGCATGCTGCTGTGCAGGACACCATCAGCCCATCAATCACATCTTTGCTGCTGTCTCTGGGTTTTGGCCTGGGCCCTCGGCATCAAAGCCAGAGATTGCTGCATGACTATTGCCCATGCTGTGCAGGACATTACCATCCCAGCAACGGTACCTTTGCTGCTGTCTCTGTCTTCTGGCCTGCACTGTTGACGCCAATACCGGGCTAGCTTCTTCAAAGCATGCTGCTGAGCAGGACAGTATCACCCCAGCAATGACATCTTTGCTACTGTCTCTTTGTTCTGGCCTGGGCATATGGCATCAGCACCAGAGATTGCTACATGAATACTGCCCATGCTTTGCAGGACAGTATCATCCCAGCAACAGCATCTTTGCCAGCTTTCAGTCGCAGTCAGGGGCCAAGGGCACATCTGACACCTGGAACTCAGGACAGCCCTCGGCCTGGCTTCAGCCCACCTTCCAACAGGAGGGAGACCAGGTAGGGTAGGCAGTTCAAGTAGAGTCACTCTGCTGGGTGCCATTTTGACCTGCTAAATGTGACTGCGATCGTTTTGCTCTAGCTCATCTGGTATCACATCAAAGAAAGCTGTATGTGAACCTTCCAGTGCGCACTGACAGTTTGTGCCTTTGACTGTCTATGCCGTCTGCCATGCACTGGCAACTACCTAGCTGCATTGATAGACAATGGGGACTCTGTGCAATGCATCAACACCAGTCAAAATGACAATCTGTGTCAGCTTGGGATTTTGCTGCAAACACACATCATTTATGAGCATGTAAAACATCATTTCCTGATCAATCAATCGCACATCAAGTGACATGCCATCCCATAAGCAGATTGGTCTGATATGACGGAATGTGACTCACCCCGCACACTGTGCTGCACAGACTGTACATGCGGCTGAAATTATGCTGGAAGAAGAGCAAGAGCAGACAGGACACGCGTGTCAAAGGGCAAACCTTAGGGTGACCCCGCCTGACCCCCAAGCAACCCCCACCCATGACGAGCCCACCCCCCTTTCATCCCTAGGGGGCGGCCTGTCACATGCACAAACGCCTTGTGTTGTGCTGCACAGGCTACAGATGTTGCTGATGTCATGCTGGAAGAAGAGCAAGGAC
The DNA here is from genome assembly GCA_002118135.1 of Trebouxia sp. TZW2008. Classification (NCBI taxonomy): domain Eukaryota; kingdom Viridiplantae; phylum Chlorophyta; class Trebouxiophyceae; order Trebouxiales; family Trebouxiaceae; genus Trebouxia; species Trebouxia sp. TZW2008. Next base: position 60,374 of record BDIU01000066.1, on the reverse strand, counting down.
AGGCAGGAAGACCGCCTGAAAGGGGACCCCTTAGGGTGACCCTGCCTGACCCCCAAGCAAGCCCTACCCCTGATGAGCCAACCCCCCTTTCATCCCTGGAGGGCGGCCTGTCACATGCCCAAACCCCGGTGTCTGCAGCTGCTGAAGCAAAGGAGAACACTGCTCTGTTCTATAACGGGCTTTTCAGAGCTTCCCTCACCAGACATGGCATGCAAGGTCAGTCATTCATTTTCATCCTCCATTAATTCTAAATACGTGCCAGACTGGCTCAGCAGGCCCAGACCTTTGTATGACAAAATGAGCCTGCTGTATGGCCTACAGAAACAGGGTGAGGCATACCTGTTACCTGCCTCGCATTTGTGCGGGCACAGAAATCAATCAATCAATCAATGTGCCAGACTGGCTCAGCAGGCCCAGCTAGGTACGTACTGGAGCAATCAACTGTCCTCAACCAATCATTCATGCATGATTTTTACACGTTGCAAGGCTGCAAGCAAATGAGATTGTAATGCTTGAGCTTGTTTCATGTTATCAACATGGCAAAAATTACGTATAGCACAAAGTCACATTTGCTCACCACTGTCTGAATGTCAAACAGAAGCAAGCCAACTGCAGAAACCATACTGTCCAATACGCATCCGCCTGTGGACCAGCACAATATTGCCATCATCACAGGCCATTTGGCTTGATGCAAGCAGCACCAATGATCTTCTCCTTCCTTGTGCAGTACTGATTGTTTGCTGCTCAAGATTGCTCTTGAGGAGCATCAGAAAGCTAGACCAGACCTGCAAGATAGGCATGCTGGTTTTGTGACCAACACAAATGGTCTAAAGTAGCACAGGACTGACTTGGCTGGAGACAGTTGATGGCTCCAGCACGTACCTAGCTGGGCCTGCTGAGCCTGTCTAGCACATGTTTTGTATGAAGAATGAATAAATGGTTGTGTGAGAAAGTGTGACATTTGCAGGCCAGCAGCAGGGCCTGTCCCCGGAGCCAAGCTATGGGGCAGAGTCAAGCAGGGCAAGCTCTGAGGGCATAGACGCAAGCAGGAGGTGGCAAAGGGCAGTCCCACTGGACCAAAAGGCAAACCCAATGGGCCAGAAGGCAAATCCAATGGGCCAAAAGGCAACTGGCCTGGATCAAAGGGCAAACTTTATGGGCCAGAAGGCAAACACACTGGATCAGAAGGCAAAGCTGCAGGGACAAAGGGCAGGCTCCTGGGGGCTGAAAGCATGCTGGCCTCTTGTTGACAGCGGCAGCAGCAGTGTGGATGTGCCAAGGCAGGACAGCGTCAGCAGCAGCAGCAGCTCACTGGACATTAGCTGCCTGGTTGACAACACACCCTTCAAGATCAATGAGGTCAGATGCTCTCTTTTCACCTATGCCCTATCTTGCTGCCATCACTCTGATTTCAGTCTAGCATCACCATTCCTATCCAGCTTTCCTTTGAGCTGCCTTCTGCCTAGGCCATATCGTGGTCCTGGGGTTCAGGTCTTGCCCATAGCTTGCTGACGACACATTCTTCAAAATCAATAAGGTCTGATGCGCTGCTTGTGTCTATGTCCTATCTGATTCATGACTGATCGACTTGATGATCCTGACTCTAGCCTAGCATAGTGTTGGCTATGCTGTCTTTCAAGCTGCACTTGCTGGCTTACCGAGTGTAAACTGAGGCTGCGCATATAGGCAGCTAACTTGATGCAATCAGCCTCCCTGGCTGGCTGACGCTTATACATAATACTCTCCCATTCAGGTTTGCGCAAGTCATGAGGCCAGTCTCGATTTGATGCTGCACCAGAACTCGGGTCTAAACTTAGTTTTGTTATGATGCATAAGAGCAGCAACAATCCCCTTGTGAACACCTTGCAAACGCCTGTTTTGGATGTGCTTGCAGAGGGGAGAGTTTGTGCCAAGGGATGGGCCTTCTACAAGCAGCCAAGCCAACCCAGATGAAAGCAACAGACTTAGCAGTAGGCTTGCTTCAGTCAGCAGCAGGGCAGAGCCTGTTGGCCAACAGCGCAAAGGCATGACTGCAATGAGCAGCTATGAGCAGGGCAGTTTGCAGCAGCCTTTTGACACTGAAGGGCAGGACAGCTGTGATCATGCCTCAGGCAGTGAGAGCCAGGGCAGTTTGCAGCAGCCCTCCAGCAGCAAGGGGCAAGGCGGTTTGCAGCAGCCATCCAGCAGGACCACAAGCCAGTCTTCTAGTGGCATAGGGCGTTTCAACAGCAGGGCAGGGCAATCTCCACCGCCCCTGCACCTAAGGGAGAGCATATCTGGCTTACTCAAGCCTGAGGAGCATCCAGTACAGGTGAGCATTTCTCAAAATGCCCGAGACTTGCAGTTCATATTGTTGTAAGCTTAGGTGTAAATGTCACACTTGTCTTGAAATTTTGCAATATCAGCAACTGACACAATTGGCATGTGATGCCAAACATCTTAACCCATCTAGTTTGCTGATTACATTTACTGCTTGTCTGCTTGTCTTGCAGGCATGTGATCCTCGTAAATGACACCCTCACCAGAAAAACAGACAGCCCTTGCGTATAACAGAACATGCATGCTCTTACACATAAAGCTGGCGTCTTGAGCTTGTGCTGCAGGCGCTTGTTTTCAACAATTTGAAACCTGCTCAACAGATGAGCAACAGTCACTGCAATTGTGCATGAGTATCTGTAGGTGTTGGTTCAAACTTTTGTGGGACTTGCGTATGCAGGCAGCTAGGATGCCATCAGCCACTGCAAGAGAAGGAAAGGTTTCATTTGCTGGGTTTGGGACTGCCTCTGAAGGGCTGCTGGCAAGGTCCCTGCCCTTCAGGGCTGTTTCAGAAGGGCCATCAATCTCAATCCCCGAGTCCCCATCTGAGTGCAATTCTGACTCTCCCTCTCCTCTTGTTCGCAGACAGGTATTGGCACATGACTAGATAGCCACTTCAGAACGCATCACAAGGCAAAGTCCATGCCTTTCAGAAGCCCCTGCATGCAATGCCCTATTTTTGCACATACAAAGCATGGGTCAGGCTTGCCATTGCAAATGGCTTTTACTTAGACTTGACTGTCATCAGGACTTGATTGCAGCATAAGGCTGCCAGCATCCCGTGTGCTGCAATGCACTTGACAAACTCAATTGCTTATGTCATTGGCACAACCTTGCATGAATCTGTGGCATTGTCAAGGACAGCATCACTTCCTGCTGGTCATTGTTCACTACCCAACATGAAGCAAGCTTTTGCGAGGATGCTGCAAGATAATGAGGTAGTCCCAGACCCTACCATCAGCATGACACAGCAGCAGCAGGCCAAGGACTTCCATCCAGTTGTGCTGGTGAACTGTGTGCTGTCACTCCCATTACCTTTGTAGCATGCACCAGCAATCAATACTTCCGGTATTCCACACGCTGCAACGAGCCAAGAATGCATGCCACGCACTACGTAAAAGCTGTGGCGACCATGCAATGGCTGTGGCTGGGTGCAGGTGAACCATGTGCCGCCGCCCCTTCGCCTTTGCAGCGGGCGCCAGCAATCAGCACTTCTGACACGCATTTCACAATGAGACAACAATGCATGCAACGCACTACATCAAGGCTGTGGTGACCATGCAAAGGGTGTGGCTGTGCGCAGGTGAACTACGTGCCATCGCCCCCTTCGCCTTTGCAGCGAGCATCAGCAGCAAGCCTTGCACCTTCCCTGCTACCCACCCGTCAGATCCCCTCCCCACCCCAGCACCAGTATGTGCCCATGCCCCTTACCAACTTTGCCACAGGTAATTACCAGCGTCTTGTAAAGAGTCGACTGCTACAGCTGAGCTGCAATTATTACGTGCCAACCGACAAAGTTTGCAACAAGTCAGCTGTGGTACTTTACACAACTTCACAACAGATGCTGCAATTTGTTGGTTGTGGTGTGTGGAGCACTAGTATGTGCCTATGCCTCTCATAACTTTGCCGCAGGCAAGCAACAATACTAGCACAGAAGGTCAGGCATGCAGAGCAGCATGCTGCTTGGTTCAGCTCAAGAGAACAGCACTCACATGTTGCCAATGCTGCAGTGCCTATTTCTCTCTGCAGTTGGAATTTATGGTCTGAAAGCTACAGCAGGCACAAACACTGTGAATATTACATGCTATTGCGTCCAGTCAGCTGGACACAAAAAACCACGTAAACTCATGCCCTGCATAACTCAGGCTCAGCCCAGTATATGAAAGCGTGACGGTTCTGATGCAAAGCCTAGTCCTGGCGCTTTGGCTGCGCTCCAGGGTCTGAGGGGCACAGCAGGCAGGGCAGCCTGTTCATCAGAAGCCAAAGCCTGCACCTCTGGGCAACTAGACAGCACTTTACCCATACGAACCTCAATGTTTTGTGAACACATAGACTCACCCTGCAATGACTGTACTACTGATGCAGTGTCCAGTCCTGGTGCATCCACTGCGCTCCAGGGTCTGAGGGGCACAGCAAGCAGGAGCAGCCTTTTCAGCAGAAGCCAAGGCCTGACACCTCCAGGCAGCTCCCCTTCAGTCACTGGTGCTGCACACATTCCCCTGTCAGGTAGTCGGTCCAAGCTTTTCCCCAGCAGCGAGGCTGTACTGACTGCTGCTGTCCACTGTCTGCTGTCACATGCACATGATGCCAACTTTGAATGGATTCATACAGCATATCTGATTGATGATGATGATGATGTTGTGCCGACCCTGTGATACAGAAGCATGCGCTGAGCTTGCATTTGAGCTGTAAACGGTGGCCACCCTCCATTGCGAAGCAAACAGTCACTGGTGCATACACAGATGCTGGCATTGCTGTTGTGGGGCTGGATGATATTTCAGCACCGCCTTCAGCGACAAGTCACAAGCACAGTTGATCGAGTTTGGAATCGCCAACACGTTTATTGACCCCTTGATCTTCAAATCTCAGCACCCACCCATGCACCGTTAACACACTTTCCGGCAATGGTTGCAGACAAGAGGGACACCAGCAGGGCTGAACCAAAATTTGGCCCTGCATCTGTGCCGTCCCCTGAGTCATCAATGGTGTCAAGCCCACCAGCAGCTTCACAGGAATTGGAGTCTGACAGGGCTGACAGTATCAGGCAGTCATGCACATCTGTACAGTCAGCCGCTAGGTGAGCAGATTGTGCTGTTGCCTTCTGCAGGGTCTTACTTGCTAACAGGAGTTGTCTGTTCAGGCAGTCATGCACATCCACACAAGCAGCTGCTAGGTGAGCACACTGTGCTGTTGCCTTTTGCAGGGTCTGACTTGCTAACAGGAGTTGTCTGTTTAGGCAGTCATGCACATCCGCACAAGCGGCTGCTATGTGGCAATCATGCACTGTTGCCTGATGTATGCTCTGGCTGACAGCAGGAGTGATCTGTCTAGACAAGCATATATGCACAGTGGATCGATAGATTGGCCTTTTGTGCTGCTGCCGCCGACATTGAGCCCTGCCAGCCACACTGATGCAGTCAGGTGGACAGACGCATCTTTTGCACATTAGGCCACAAGTTGTTGCGTAAGGAAAGCTTCATTAGCATTGCTGCCAACAATTGCCCGACCTGCATGTTGCAACAGCATGAGCAAATAGAAGGAAGATGCTGACAACCCCTTAGCAAAAGAAACATGCAATCTGCAAAGTCAGAACCATTGGCTTCAGCTTAGGCCATGAACAATGACGCTGATGTTACATGTTGCCAGCTTGCCTGCCAGTCAGTGATGTCAAAGCTGTGATGTGCAGCAGCATGGGTGAGCAAGAAGCAGACGCAGACACTCCTCCTCAGCAGAAGCCCGCTGTGGCCTTCAACAGAGTGCTTCAGGAGTTGAGACGGCAGCAGCAACAGGGCTCAGGATCAATGGCATCCGACACTGGGCCTAACTCACAGGTTTACCCTCTAAGCTGCCTTGTAGCTGATGCCTGCGTCTAAGTCCTGTATGGGTGCTGTGTGAAGGCAGCACGTGATGAGCCAAGACCACACATGCACCTTGAGCATTATCTTGGACAACTTGACCTACCTCATTTGCTACCCTTTATGTGTATCTGTATCTTCAAACACAGTCTGTTGGCTTGTGATGGTGTACATAGCAACACTTGTGCACTGGAAGCAGCGCTTCTGCTTTCAAAAATGGCACTGCTGCCAGAGTTCCAGCACCTGCAGAAACACAATTTGTTGTGTGCACAGTGTGACCTCTAAAGGTTTCCCAGCAGTGATGTATTGCATGGCATGTGAGTCATGATCTGTGAGGCTGTCTTGCTCAATCTTGCTGAAGAGAATTCAATACGGCAAGGTGTCCTGTAATTCTAATCTAACAGAAAGTCAGGTACAACACAGAAGATTGTCTGTTGCATACAGCAGGTCAGTGCCATCTCCTCAAAGTTCAGCGCTGACAGAGCGACACATGCTGAAATGGCCTGGCATGCACAAGAAACGAGGGCGCCCTTTAATGCCTCTGCCATCAACACACAGCACACAGTTGGCATAGGCATTTCTCCCGCTTCATCTGGAGTTGGTATGTTGCTGCCTCATCTGGTTTTATGCTAGCCATGCATGCTCAAAATCTGTACTACAGATGAGGCCTTGGTTGCTGTTTTGTACAGCAGATCAAACATGACTGTTGAATGATTGTTTCTTTTTGAAAGCCATCTTGCCTAGTTGAAGTAGCAGTACTCTCCATCAACTTGGCACCTGCCATGCAGCAAATCATTTGTGCTGCACATTGATCTATAAACACATAGTTGTGTATATTGCCAGCTTGAGCTGTGCAGGTTTTGGCTTCCAACATTTGTGCTTGTCTTCATCTTTGCATGTGTGGCTTGCTGAACCACATTCAAACTGAAGGAGCCATCATCATCAGCAGCTGTTATGTGCTTGTTCTGTCACCATCTGGCCTCAGCATACCCATCACGCAACTTGAAGCCTAGATGTGATCACAGCTCAGTGCCTGGTGACTTGGAGATCAGGTTATGATCCCACCCGATCAGTATCACGCCAATCATAAGCGACGACAGATGCAAATGCACACAGGTGTTTGCATGTCGGCAAAGTGCATGTACATACAGAAAGCATGTTGGCAAAGTGCGTGCTGTTGTGTAGGTGGTCAGGGCCTTGGTGCTGAAGACAGCACAAGGGCTTTTGCAGAGGGCAGCCCTTTGATAGCTGTCCCAGCTGCATCTGAGACATCAGACTACAGCCGGCAGGCAGTTGTTCAGCACGCCCCTGCAAGTATAGAGTATGATGTTGAGGTTGACGAGCTAGTTTGAGTGTTGTATCAGATGTTAGACCATGTCCAAATACTCGTACAAGCTTTGATGGTGCAATATCGAGATCAACAGCAGCTTTTGTATTGAATCAGGTAGAGCAGTAGATCATACAGGTTATCCTGTGAGCTTTGGTGATAGCTGTGCAATGAATGGCACCTTGGACCTGAATGTTGCTCTTGCTGTTATGTGCTATGTATGTCACTGTCTTTGTGCAATGCATGTCAGGGTCCCTCTGCCATGCGCTTGATGCTTGCACATACTGATTCAGTGTCTTCAGAAGACCTTGATTCACACACAATAGTTGTTGTGATGACAGTTGGGTAAATCACCCCAAATTTAAGATCGAGGTAAATTAAACGTCTTCAGTCATTAACAGTTCCTGAGGCTTCCATCGGTGCAAAAGCATTCAGGTCACAAGTGTACAGCATGGATCACGGCAGGTCTTGTTACAAGCTCAAAAAAAGATCTGGTACACTGCATACATACTGTAAGTAACACTATGTGGCCATCATATAACAGATAACTGGCGCGGATGTCTTCAGTCAACAAGACACCCTGAGTTTGGAAAAGTCAATTGAGGTCTTTTGCTCGACAGACGCATGTGCACATTCTATTTGACTCAAGAGGTCCTGCATGCCCTCGCGCTGTGCATCAGCCAAATTGTCTGGCAACTCATCAACAACCAGCTGGCACCCTGTGTTCAAACTATCAGCAGCTGAAGCAACTTCACCCAATTCCTGTGGGGCAAACAATGCAGCACCTAGATCATTTGCAACATCTGCTAAGCCTTTGACATGAAACAGCAAGCTCTCCCAACTTTCAACTGTTGAGGCATCATGCAAAGCCCCCTCAGCCAACAGCAACTGCACAAGGGACTTGGTCAAATCAAGAACAGCTTTGAGCAACGGCAGACAGGACTGTGCATTCTCCAATTCAGTTGAGGTGAGAAGCTCTGTCTCAAAATCTAGATCTACATCAGGACTAGCATCACTTACAGCAGATTGTGGGGGCTCATCTGTCTGGCATCTTTCACTTTCTGCAATCAACTCATGGAGCTCTCTAACGGTGTCTTTCATGGCTTTGCTGATGTGCACAAGCTTGCGGCCAATTGCAGACTTGTTGTCCAGGCAAGCTTTGCTTGCTGCATCACAGGCAGCCCACACCTTCCGTGTCTCAATAGCTGCTTGACCTTCAGGCATAGTGCCAGGTGATGATAATTGCTTCACAAATGCAACGCAAGCCTGAGTTACAGGTGTGGCTACTGACTGTAGTGAAGCGATGAGTGTAGGTCCTGCCCCATAGCCTGCTCGACACAGGAGTGTCAACAGCTGAGAATGTCTATGCTGGAGCGCTGAGAACAAGGACTGTGCTGCTTCTTGACTAGGCTCAGCGCTGCCCCACATGAAGCCCATTTTGGATGCTTCGAGCTTGACGGCTTCAGTCAGTGTCTTGAGATCCTGTTTGCTTGTAGACTGCTCCTCAGCAGGTGGCTGACTTGTCGATTTTAGAGATCTTGTGAGTATATTATGAGCCTGCTGCATTCCATCAATCGCTGTCGCAGCAGCATCTGAGCAGGCTACCATTGTCGATTGCGCTATTCTGCCTCAAAGTGGCGCAAAAGCTCTGGCTGCTGTTTAGGTTTAGCTGGAGACCAATTTTCTGCCTTTGGCTTGCTACAAGCTTGCTGAAACGCTTGCACTTCCTTTGCACACTTCTGCCGATCGCCTTTGTTCTGCTCCAGACACTTTTGCAGGGCCGCAACGTCGCAAGGAGTCGGTGACTTTGGAGCAGCTCCCTGAAACAGGTTCAAAGCAATGAGCACATTAGTGACTGTGCACGCAGCAATGGCAGCCAGCGGCAAATAGCGATTCCTTAGCATACCTGGGATGCAGGTAGCATCATGCCGGCCGCTGCACGGCCTGCTTTGCTGTTGCTGTGCATAGCACCAACTCTTCTTCACTGTGACAGACCATGCTGTGCGTGCTCGACCTAACAGTGAACACAGCAAGCACCATGTCTGTCGTGTCTTTGCCAGCGCATAGTTGTTCCAGGCTCTGCACAGTCCGTCAGCTCAGTCGCCATCAGCGCTGCCACAACGCCGTGCGCTCAGCGTTTGAAAGGCAAGCTCGGCCCTTTTGCAGTGATCACTCAACTCCGAAAGCCCGAGCTACCGTCAGCGCAGCGGGCATCGGCGGCAACATGCTTGCTGGACTCAAGAAAGCTTTCAGCAAGGTAAATGTTTCAACTTCGCACAGCAAATCCATTCAGCAAGGCACATCTACTGAAACACATGTTATTACAGGAACCAACAGAATCGACCAGTCAAAATACTGCTGGCTCCTTTACGGACAATGCTTTTTCTTGGGAAGAGCTACATCAAAAAGTTCAGCAGCGACAAAAGGAGCTGCAGTGGGAGATGCCAGACCTCGAAAATGTATACAACTTCTGTTATAGGCTGCACAGCCTTCAAAGCCTTAAGCAGCCTTTGCGTCATTGATAGCGCCATTGGTTCCATGCAGGGGCCTGCAAATTCACGTTCTTTGAAACGTACATTTGGCAAGGGCAATCAGCCAGCCCTGAAGCTGTACAGGTAGCACTACTTTGATCTTGCTGTCCCTCAAAGAGCAAACCCGATGTGGTCAAGATTGCCAACTGTCATGCTGAGTCCTGTTTTGATATGACCTGATTGAGTTGCTTGCTTTTCAGGGATCATGCTGCCTGGTGTCCTTACTGTCAGAAAGTCTGGCTTCAGCTGGAAGAAAAGCAGATTCCTTATGAGATAGAGAAGATCAACATGCGCTGCTACGGTGACAAGCCTGCTGCATACACTGCAAAGGTGCGTAACTTGTTTGTATGCGCAATGCTCACTGGCTAGCAGCGCCCTTCCCAGTGCAAATAACAGCACTGGCATTTGTGTGTCTGTGACCAACCTTTGAAATCAGTCCTGCTTTGAACTGAAATACAGAGGCAACGTGATGGCAAGCAACGCATGCAGCACAGATCAGATTTCCAATCGCCACTAGTGAAATATTTTTGCCTATGTGGACAAATGGCAGCAATGTTTGTCCAAGCAAACACTGTCTCTGAATGCATGCCTTGCACCTCTGTCTGCTTCTCAGCAGTGCTGCTCATCAGCATGTCTGACATGACCAGCTTCAGTCAACGCTGCACCCATCATTGAACAGCTCTTCATGTCATTGCATCTATCCAAACCATGTTGTGCTACAGGTGCCGTCTGGCCTTCTGCCAGCAATGGAGCTTGACGGCCAGTTGTACACAGAGTCTGACCTCATCATGCAAGTGTTGGAGGAACGCTTTCCTGAGAAGCCTATGATGCCTGCCAAAGGCAGTCCTCAGTATCAGAGAGCCCAGAGGCTGCTGCGTTTGGAGCGACAGCTTTTTGGCGTCTGGTTGCAGTGGCTTTGCCGATCCTGGTAAGCGCTGATCTTGCCTGAAGAGCCTGCATCAATCAACTGCAATAACCAAGCTTGTTAGCATTCTCAATGTATATGCTGCATTTGTGTCGGTGCAGTACAGTACAAGTCATGTTGCAGTTGTGTGAATGGCATACACAACAGGGGATGTGGGTCCTGCAGATGGTTATCGGCATTGTGCATGCTCATCACATGGGCAAACAGTCTCCAGGGCATGTACTCTGCAAGCACGTATAGTACATCTCACATCTTCTTCATCTCAGCATCCATTCACATGGAGTTACATATACATGCATGCTTGATGCATTTAGGAACCACAAAGAGAGCATGGCAGCTTTTATGAGCACCATGGATCAAGTCCATGACGAGCTTGGAGCAGCTGATGGTCCCTTCTTCCTGGGTCAGGAGATGTCGCTGGTAGACTGTGTGTTTGCTCCCTTCCTGGAGCGCATTGTGGCCTCCATCCCATACTATAAGGGTGTCAGGCTCAGAGGCAATGACCGCTTTCCCAACCTGGACAGGTGAGCAATAATAGCACTTCAACTCTAGTTGTTGTTTGCAACAGATCAACAAGAGCTGTTGCCGCAAAACAAGAGGGCCTGTTTCCTGGAAGCAGCTATAAGCACTGCATGTGTTGCTGCAGTATTGATGCTAATCATGCCATGACAAGTGCTGACCAATGGATCACCATACTCTTATTTTGCATGATCGATACTTCCACATACTTACATATTGTGTAGCACATATTGCATTGGCACCGACATGTTGCGTGTTTGATACTTTGCACTGCACCTCAGTGGTTCATGCTCTCAAATGCCATGCATCGCATATTACATATTGCGTATTGAGTGTTGTGTATGGTGATTGACTGGTGCTGACAAATACCTGCTGGGGCAAGCAGACCTTCTGCTCTACTACTATCACCCTCCATGACTTCTGCACAGACATGTATATGCATGTGTTAGTTACTTCCGTCACCTGCAACAAATAGCTCAAGAGCTGTTGCTTTGAACGCCCAAAGCAAGTCACCAGACCACGTGCAACGTTCAGTAGGGGGCTGCTTGTTTCAGGTGGTTTGAAGCTATGGAGAAGAAGCCGTCTTACTTGGGGACCAGATCAGACTTTTTCACCCATGTACATGACCTGCCACCTCAACTTGGAGGTGAAAAACCCCCTGAATCAGTTTGCATGCATCTGTCAGCATGTCATTTTTCTGGTTGTTGCATTATCACAACTGCAACATTGCTGCCTTTGTGACGCTTGGCTGAGTAAGTTTTGGTCTGGCGCAATCTTATTACATGCAATGCAGTGATGTGTGTATCAGTCAACAAGACCATGCTGCACTTAACGCTCACAAGCTACGCCAGTTCTGCGCACTCCAGCCTTGCAGCAACCTCCTGTCCAGGATGAAGTGGTGTGAAACCTGTGACGTCGAGCAATTGCACGTCCTGGCTGTGGAGCTCCGTGTGTTTGAGGCTGGCTGCAGCTGAATTTGCCATCGACTGTGCTGGGCAGGATGTGTTTCAGTCAAAGATGCCAAGCAGGTGGCTGCTGCAGCTGGAGTTGCTCCAATCTGTGCCGTGCAGGCTGTGTCTTGATGAAGAACGCCGGGCACTTAGAAGAGCTGTGAGCAATTGTATGTATTGAGGGGAGTGTATATGAGGCTGTCTGTGCTGTGTAGGGTGTGTGTCAGTCAAAGATGCTAAGCAGATGGCTGATGCCATTGATGGAGATGACGGCATCAGCTGGCATCTTCCTTTGCCGCCCTTGAACGCCACATCCTTTGAAGCCTACTCACCAGGTTTGCATCGCCCTTGAATGCCACGGCCCTTCACACACCAGCTTTGCAAGAACTTTATCTATCACATTGCCCACTACACGGCATCATCTTTAAGGTCCTTAGATAAGCAGATCCTTAGATAAGCAGATTGCAGCGTTTCAAACGCAGTGGCTGTTATGATGCCTCTGGTACACCAATCCTCATGTATCATTCTCAGTTATACGCTGGCTGCTGAGAATACCACAAATTGCTGGTTGCAAATTGAAGCAATGTGCTGCTTTCAAACAGCTCTGTCCATGTGTATGATCGTGCAAGCAATCATTGGAGTTTCCTCAATGACGCCTAGTGATAGCATTTGTGACACAGACAGGAAGCATACATTTGGCCAACTTATATCTTTGTAATGTAGAGTATTGCTTCTATTCTTCAAAGTATAATTTCAATAACACAATTTGATGTTGCAAATGAGAATCTGCTTGCCAATCTGTACATGGGAAAGTCGTTTGTCAATGCCTTGTAGGTGAGGAACCTGAGCTGGATAAGCTCAGAGCAGCTCACAGGCTGGTAGAAAATCATGAGGCAGTGGTCAAGTTTGCAGCCCGTGCATGCGGGCAGCAGGGCAACCCGCCTGTCAATGCTCCGCTGTCTGACCCATATGCAAAGCCTGGCATGCAATACCATGATGCTGTTGACGCAGGTCAGATACTGTGCTTGCTTTGTTGAATAGGCATGCTCCCTTGTCTGACTCATATGCAAAGCCTGGCATACAATGCCTTGATGCTGTCAATGCAGGTCAGCAATTGTGGTGACACTGTCAAAGTGACTTTGTGAGTCCATTGGAAGCAAGCTAGTCCCAGTCACAGCATGATCTTCTGCATTGTGCATTCAGCTTGATTCAACGGTGTCATGGGGTAGCTTTTGTGCGTGGTTGCTGTGGATGCAATCAAGCAGTTGTGATTGTATCGTCATACTCATATGTTAGATCTGCAGCCAGCTGTGATGTCAGTGTCATGCCTGTGTACCTCGTGCTTTGCAATTGGTCAAGACTGCATCCTGGGCATGAGAGTATCTGTGACACCACTCACACCTAAGCTGATGCATATGCCACGCACTTCCACACAGAATATAGAGTTTACAGTTGCTGTTGCTGATGCCGCTGCATCTGTGTTGTACAGTAGCCTGAGCTGCAGCTGCCCTTGTCTGGTATGAAAAATGCTTGGGCAATGCAGGAATGAGACATGTCGCTGCAGCTTTGCTTGATGGACCAGAAGCAGCAAGTCAAAAGCTGCATGCTGGCATGGCCTCGGCCAATGGCAATGCTCTGCCGGGCACTCCAGTGTGCATGTCGGCAGCCTACCTAAGGAACAGAGTAGGAGTACCTAGGGATCTGCCCCTGCCAGCTGCAAGGCAGCTACGGGCCCATCTGAACTGGCTGATTCATGAACTGCAAAATTGACACTCTGATCAGCTGCCTTTGCTTGCCAGACACATTCACCTGTGCTTTCAGGCCAGGAAATCCAAAGAGTCAAGTTTGGCTCCCTACCCCAGACGGTAAATGTTTTTGATTGATTGACTGATGGTAGTGCTTAGTGCTGTTGTGCAAACAGTCATGTTTGTTGATACTGTGGGCGATGTTGTGATGCTATACATCTTGTCATTGCTGTGTTTTGACTGTGGGTAGGTTTGTTTGATAAGATTTTCTGGGATCAAGCTGACAGAGGCACTTCAGACAAATCTAGGTTGTCGTCGATAGTATCATTGTGTTACAGCAGCAACTGTGTAGCTCTGTCATCTTCAAGGTTCTGGCCAAAACTGCTGGTGTACTTTGAGGGCATGACCATTGATCATGCCATCTTCTGACTGAAAGAACTCTGGTGTCATGATGTTGCAACTATTGCTTCATGGCCAACTGCCCAAATGTTGTGTCTGCCTGACATGTTTGACATTGCTACAGCAAACTGGCATGATTGAAAGCGTTTGACTTGACAGCGCGAGCATACTCTACCGAGCAAAGCAGATACGGGGTGACAGTGACAGAATGGCAAAGACTGCTGCTGCTGCTAGGTCATGACAAATTTGTTGCAATTGCATATCGTTGGTCGCAACCGACTGCTCTGAGGTTCATTACCGTCTGTCGGCACCGTTTGCGAGGTGTTGCTGCGCTGCGAAACAGCCACAAGCCGCATCGACATGGGATCTGATTGTTGTGGCACGCCAGAGGGTCAACCAGCCGCTGAGCACCCGCACAACATGCAGAACGGAGCTTCCCTGCTCTCGAACGGCACCCACCAGGGACACAGCGGCAAGACTAAGCAGGCACAAGTGTCAGCACGGCCGCACAAGGAGTATGTTCAGATGCGCGAGCCCTATTACCACAAACGAGTCGAGCTGTTTGAGCAGTATCACAAAAGAGAGATCGACAAGGTTGAAGAATCCAAGCAGGCCGCCCAATCGATCACTGTCACGCTTCCCGATGGGGCTACTCAGCAGGGCGTGGCAGGTGTCACCACCCCGATGGATATAGCGAAGACCCTGCCGAAAAGTGTCGTTAAGAAGGCAGTTGTAGCCAAAGTCAAAGGCAAGTCAGCCCCTGAAGCTACCACTTGGGATCTATTACGACCCCTTGAAGAGGATTCCAGCCTTGAGCTATGCACCTTTGAGGACAAGCTCGGCAAAGATGTAGGCCACTCATCACCACTTGGTCCTGATCACCTTGCGCGTGCAAGCTGGCAGCCTGCTGACCTGATGACCTTTGCAGACCTTTTGGCACTCAAGCTCACATATTTTGGGACAAGCGTTGGAGTTGGAATTTGGTGTTGATCTGACCATTGGCCCATCCATAGAGGAAGGCTTTTACTATGATTGCTTTCTGGAAGATGGGCGCACTCTGACAGATGCAGACAAGGCTGCTATTGAGAAAAGAATGCAGCAGGCAAGTTGACGTGCTCATGCTTTGAGTCTGGCAAGCATGCAAGCTGCTGATTGTGCGTGATTCAGCTCACAAGCAGCTTGTGCAGAGAATTCTTCCCCTTGCTTGCTTGCCTGCCAGCCACCACATCAGTTTTGGTTCATTTGTCAGCTGTTCTGCAGCATCTGAAGTGGGCACACTGCATAGGTCATGATGTTCATATGCTTCCCAAGCTGTTGCATTGTTGTGTACAGATGTTGAATTTGTTTCCCTGCAAGAAGCAGCATCTAGTACCCCCTTGTGCTAGCTCCCATATGCTGCACTTCTGGTTTGACACTTTGCCAGCTGGCCGCTGCTCCTGCTTCTGGGAAGCAGCATGACGTCTTTGCTTATAAAGTTGGACATACAAATGTTTTAGGTTACCAAAGGACCTAATTAGTCGGAGACAGTTGATTGCTCCAGTACGTTTCTCGCTGGGCCTGCTGAGCTTGTCTAGCACACGTTGCACCTAGTACCTATTTCAAATGGTCATATGGAACATAAATTCAACAGCAGACAAAAGGGCAACATGCAGTGACACGATCTTTGTATCTGTAGCAAATCTTTACATATTTGATCTTTAGAATGAATGAAACGCATGACAACTTTGGCACGCTGAATGTGTAGGTTGTCAAGGAGACTCAAACCTTTCAGAGGGTGGTTGTCAGCAGAGATGAGGCTCTGGCAATGTTTCAGGAGAACAAGTTCAAGGTTGAAATCATCTCTGGACTCCCACAGTCAGCTACAATCTCCCTATACCGGTGAGCTTTGAGCCAAACAAGTCAGAGCAACATGCAATTTCATACTGAGTTTCAAGACTTATGATCCATCTGGCCAATAATGTAACATGTCTGTGGCAGTCGTATTCATTCTAAAGCGCATATGTCTGTCATGACACTAGTGCATGCAGTGACAGAATACGTGGCCCACATTGCAACAACAGCCACTAGTGGGTTCTGTCAATTGGGCTAGGGTGCATGTAAGTACTGGCAACAGCAGCTATGTAGCAAACTGCTTTCAGGTGCTGGCCAGTAGCCCTGATTTTGCCAAACTTAATCAGCAAAAGGCCCTCTTTGATCTTTCCCCACTCTCTTGGGTGCAGTATGCTGTATACAGTAAACTCTCTTTGTAAGGACACTCGATGCAAGGACAATCTCGTTGTAAGGACAGCGCCATTGGTAACCAATCACTGCAATCTGACTGCAGTGGTCCCTCTGAGTAAGGACGATTCGATGTAAGGACCTTTTGTTTGGTGACCAAAGCAGTCGTTACAAAGAGAGTTCACTGTACGCCATTTTTGTGTCTTACTTTCTACTCACATCCTTGTTTGAACGCACACTGCAGGTGTGGACCAATGGTGGACTTGTGTCATGGCCCTCACTTGCCAAACACAGGTTACCTGAAGACCCAGGCTGTGAACAATCTATCAAGAGCATTCTGGCGAGCAGATGTCACCAAAGATCCGCTGCAGGTACGTTACATGTGATTGACTTCTTTCGTTCTACTAGCTTCAACTACAGCAAGTATGTCAGAACATGCAGTGTGGATGCTCCCAACCTGATTGCCAGAGATGCATGACAAGCATGTTGGAAAATACAATGTCTTCGCATTGACATGCAGTTGCAACGATAGCACCATCGTCTGCCACTTGTGGGAGGAAAACATAAGCCTGCTATATGACCTACAGGAACAGGGTGAGGCAGACCTGGTACCTACCTCACGTTTGCGTGGGTACAGGTGTCAAACATCAATTAATGCAATGTCCACGCTCCAGACCTGACTATCAGACAAATGGCATCACATGAGTTGACTGCAGAATCATTGAGATGCTGGTCAAATGCAGTTCTCTGTTCTTGCAGGCCCTGAATACTGCAGTTGCTCAGCATGCTGTACACATCAGCTTGCGTGGTGATGATTGCAGACCAACTGCGCTCCAACTGACACTTGCAAAATGTCCAAGAGATAAGCAATTCGCTTCTCAAGCGAAGTCAGGCATGTACCAAAGCACATCTGTCAAACCGGCATCACCTTTCCAGACAAGGACAGCATGAAGGACTATCAGCATTGCATGAATGAGGCAAAGAAGAGTCTCATTTGCCACTTTAGCACTGGACCGTACCAAACAAAGTCATGCACTTGACTATGCATTTGTTATTGCTGCAGCGTGTATATGGCATCACCTTTCCAGACAAGGACAGCATGAAGGACTATCAGCATCGCATGGAGGAGGCAAAGAAGAGGGACCACCGCTTGCTAGGCACCCAGCAAGAGCTCTTCTTCTTTGACCGCCTCTCTCCTGGCAGTTGCTTCTTCTTACCCAACGGCGCACGAGTCTACAACACCCTTATTGAGGTGGGCTTTGACCCTCCTTAACCTTCTGGTGCAAGCCGTTCTCTATTTAAGGGATCTTTAGTCTAACCACTTTATGAAAAGAGCAACATGACTGGCTTTGCTGCAAGTCTTCTTCTTTGACTGCGTCTTTTGGAAAGACTCGTTTGGCGCACGGCGCTTGTGTCAACCTTATCGAGGTGGACTTGCATTGTCACTAAGTGGTGTGGCCTTGTCCTGAATTTGCAACATGACACTGGCAAGCTAGCCTCCGGCAACTGCATGTTGCTGACTTTTAATGTCAGTCAGTGGGCTAAGGGACTATTGTATCTGCACTGTTAGCATCGAGTGCTTTCCTGCTGATCTGCATCGGATCGACACTCCTTGCCCACCACAATGCCACAATGATAGTGATGCTACTGATCATGATTGTGATAGGGACAGCGGCAATGGGAGTGCTCACACTAATGTCACTGGCAATGATTATGACAGTGACCATGACAATGGGAATAAGAGTCGACTATCGGTAACAAACATGGCTCCAACAGCTCAAAGCTCT
This sequence comes from Trebouxia sp. TZW2008, assembly GCA_002118135.1. Taxonomy (NCBI): domain Eukaryota; kingdom Viridiplantae; phylum Chlorophyta; class Trebouxiophyceae; order Trebouxiales; family Trebouxiaceae; genus Trebouxia; species Trebouxia sp. TZW2008. Next base: position 42,083 of record BDIU01000066.1, on the reverse strand, counting down.
CATTGTGCATGGCTGTTGTGCAGTTCATCAGAGAGGTGTACTGGGAGTTTGAGTATGAAGAAGTCGTCTCTCCAAACATCTACAACTTTGACCTGTGGAAGACGTCTGGCCATGCTGCTCACTACAAGCAAAACATGTTCAACTTTGACATTGAGAAGCAGGAGTTTGGCTTGAAGCCAATGAACTGCCCAGGTCAGTGACAGCTTACCTTTCCGAGTACAGTATCTTCTCTCTTTTATGACTGCTTTGATTACCAAGAACACTGTCCTTCCACTCGATTGTCCTGACTCAGAGATACCACTGCAGTCAGAACGCAGTGATCGGTATCAGTTGCATTGTTTGTACTCTGAGAATGCCCTTATATTGATAGCATAGCCCAGTCACTTGTCATCTGCCCCTTGACTGATCTGCCACAGGCAGCTTGCGCATGCATTGCTCTTCCCAAGTTTTCTTTCTTGCTGACTGCTGTAGCTTGATGCAGCTCTATTGCTTGTTGTTTTCCCCGGTATGATTCTGCGCTCAGCCGTTTTTTGCAAATGTAGCTTGTTTGCCTTCCCTTTTGTTGCTTTCTGGTGGCTGCTTTTGCATTTGGCGCTACCCTGTCATTGCTGATGCTGATGTGCATGCAGCCTACTCATGTGTTGCTGCCTTAGCAGCTGCCTGGGCAGGCTACTGCATGGTGTTTGCCAGCATTTGCCGCTTTCCCCCTTTGTTACTCTTACACATCCAGCTTGCGCATGCGTGGCTGCTTTGTCTGCAGGCCACACTGTGGTATTTGCCAGCAGAGCCCGCTCATATATGCAGCTGCCCCTGTGGCTGGCAGACTTCAGCGTGCTGCTTTGCAATAAGTGCTGCAGCGCTCTGCAAGGCCACTTGACCTTCTGCATCTGAATTGCAATCCACTTTGGCGCTTGCTTGCTCATGCATGGCTCTATTGTGTGCAGGCATTGTGTGATGTTTGCCAGCAGAGCCCGCTCGTATAGGCAGCTGCTGCTACGACTGGCAGACCTTGGTGTGCAGCACACGGTTGTGAATATAGCGGAACTCTGCAAGCCACTTGTCACTCTGCGTCTGCATTTGAATTGCATGTGTAGGTTGCTCAAACACTGCTGTCCTCTCTGCAGGCCATTGCGTGATGTTTGCTAGCAGAGCGCGCTCATACAGGGAGCTGCCCCTACGGCTGGCAGACTTTGGTGTCCTGCATCGCAATGAATACAGTGGAGCTCTGCAAGGGCTCACCAGAGTCAGGCGCTTCCAGCAGGATGATGCACATGTCTTCTGCAGGTAAAACCCTTCTGTTTGCCATCTGCTGATACCCTTAGCTTGCATGATGCAGACTTCTCCTGTGCAACAGTTGTGATGATGTCAAAGTTGGATCAAGCATACCTACTGTGGGGATTGATTGTTGACTATTACAAAACGCTGTAACTGTGTTATTACAGATTATGCACATGCCTCCTGCAGGTCAGTTGCTAAAGCTCTCTAGCTTTGACATATCTGCTGTGGCTCTGTGGCTGACACCTTGCTTTAGATGCTGTGCGCACATTCTTTGTCTCAATTGCTGATGCTATGTAACTTGACTGCTGACCATGTGTTCTATGGGCCATGTGCTGCCAACCTTTGGTGCTGCAAGCATCTCCTGTGTGACAGTTGCTGGTGATCTCTAGCAAGTGATGATGCGTTACCCCTCTCTGGATTTGATACAGGTCTTTGCTTGCATGATGCACACATGACCCAAGGGTCAGCTGCCGATGTTCTCTAGCTTGGGGAATGCTGTTTTGAACTCTCACAATCTGCAGGCCAGACCAGATCAAGCCAGAGCTGAACAGGTTTCTGCAAATGCTGAAGATGGTGTACGACACCTTTGGCTTGCACTACAAGATGGCGTTGTCTACCAGACCAGAGGAGAAACTAGGAGATGACGCTCTTTGGGATCAAGCAGAAGGGGCGCTGCAAGGTGCCCTTGATGAGTCAGGGCATGAATGGGAGGTAATGCATATGCTCAGCCAATGACAAAAGGTGTTTCAAAGCAGTCTCATGTCTTTTGCCTTCTTTGCTGCTTCCAAGAAGAAGGGGCACTGCAAGGTGCCCCTGATGAGTCAGGTCCTGATGAGTCAGGCCTGAATGAGAGGTACTGGAGCTTGCAACTGGTCAGATCCACAAAAACAGTATCACCTACAGCCAAATTTGCATTTCAAGCTTAGCCAGTCATCAGGTGTTGATAGTTTCCTGGAAAACTTGTGCATATCTCCATGATTATCGCAAGTGACTGTTGACAGCGATCCGACATTGTTCGCCTTTGTCGCTCTGCTGCTGCTGTTGTGGATCAGACTATAGCTGAGACCAGCAGGCAAAATGCTGAAGGATCCCATGACCCCCTGTCTGACAGCAAACAACCCCCATGAGCACCTATCTGATAGCAGACAATGTGCACTTATCCTGAGACAGCATACTTGCACGTTGTTTGCTGTCAGATAGGTGCTCATGGCATGCCTCAGCACACAGCATGAGGAAAGCATGCAGACCTAGGTTCAATGCAGCAACCTTATGTGCAAGCATGAACAGCACTGTGAAGTTGATTCTGACCCTTCAGCTGCAATTGGGCTTGCACCCAATTTTGTAAACACCAGGCTGTCTGCAGCACTGACGATGAACTGCATTGCCACCTGTGCAATGCAAGTGAGGTCAGGCCAAAAGCATCAATGTAACAGCACCACCCATTACCTGAACAACGTCATCACTTGTCTGCTGCAGTGCACACAAGCCTAGTGCCTTGAATCCTGTGCAGTCAACACAAACATTTGTACTTGTCAATGGCAGATAAAACCTGTTGACAGAGCGTCTCGTGGCTCAAAGATCAACATCACAGTGTTTGGCGCCCTCACACGCAAGTTGCATTTGGTCACAGTGCGAACCCAACACAGCATTTCAAAGCTTCAGCACGTCAAAATAGACCCCCCCCCCCCCCCCNNGCAAAACAGGCCCCCCCCCCCCCCCTCGTTTGCTGCAGATGAGTCCAGGTGACGGATGGGCCTACGGCCCCAAGATTGACATCACGGTCTACGACGCCCTCATGCGCCAATTCCATTGTGTCTCAGTGCAGCTGGAGTTTCAGTTGCCCATGAGCTTCAAGAGTGTCTACGGCTTAAAAGTACAAACATCCTGTTTCTGTACCAACAGTTAACTGAGTGCATTGTTATCTGCCTGCTGCAGATGAACCCTGGTGATGGAGCATTCTACGGCCCCAAGATCGACATCACAGTCTACGACGCCCTCATGCGCAAGTTTCAATGTGCCACAGTGCAGCTGGACTTTCAACTGCCCATCAGATTCAACTTGCAGTATCAGACAGAGACAGGGCATGATCGGCCGGTCATGATTCACAGAGCCATTCTTGGATCTGTGGAGCGCATGTTCGCCATTCTGACTGAGCACTACGCTGCCAAATGGCCTTTCTGGCTCAGTCCCAGACAGGTGAAGCTTTTCATTGATGGTTGTTTGACTGTTTTATTTGGAACAGTCAGGCAATGTGCTGTTATCAGTGGAGCGCATATTTGCAATCCTGACTGAGCATCTTGCTGACAAATGGCCTTTCTGGCTCAGGTCCAGACAGGTACAGCTTTTTGTTGGATGTTCTGTCCTCCTGTTTCCAGGGCCTATCAGGAAGGGTTCTGTTCAAATGCCCATCAACTTCTCTCCTGTCACAAGTCATTGTCAGCCTTGTCCTTGTCAGTAGCTTTGCATAGAATCTGAGCTCTGGAGATCATGACAGTGTTACCATTCTTATCCTTGATGATTGCAAAGCATCAGCGTTGATTTTCCTTCAGGTGATGGTGGTGCCCATCAGTGAGGCCAGCCTGGAGTATGCCCAGCAGGTGCGCTCCAAGCTGCATAGGGCAAAACTCCATGCAGATGTGGATGCCACAGACAGAAAGATGCAGAAGAAGGTCAGGGAGGCGCAGCTGGCCCAGTACAACTACATTCTGGTGGGTTCCTGCTGTTGGGTTCCAAACATGTTTCATTTTGCTTGTGTCAGATCCAGATATACAACATGCAGCTCAGGTTGAACGCAGTGGATGCGGCACTGTGGTTGGGCTCATACAGCTGTTGATCAATGAGGTTGCAGCAGCCATCATGACGACATCTGTGTGGCTGTTACTTTATATCATATTTGTGTACATATAGTCATTAGGTCCAAAGCAGCAGAGCAACAGCCGCTTTTTTGTTGAAGTGTTACTTGATGCACAGTTTGCAGCATCAACTGCCATAGAGCATGTACTGCTTTGTCACGCATGCTGCTTGCACACCCACGTTGCAACCTTACCGTAACTGCAGCAGCATGCTTTCAGCATCCGCATAATGTGGCTGGCACTGCAGGTTGTCGGTGAGCAAGAAATGAAAGAGCAGACTGTGAATGTGCGCACTCGGGATATGGAGACGCACGGCATGCACAGCCTCACTGATCTCACTGCAAAGCTGCTTGAAGAGAAGAGCTCCAGGAGTTTGGTCTCAGCGTTCAAGAAGAGCAGTGGGCTTCACGCGCATGTTGGTCAACCCGCCAACCAAGAGCCTGTTGCTGCAGCTGCTGATGCTGCCAAAGCAGAGCATGATGACAGCAAGCAGTTTGACAAGAACAGACTGAGCTGAGCTTGCTACAGCAGTTGCTATCCAGTGTTGCTGCAGCTTTGCACAACTTGTGTGTGTGTGTGTGTGTGTGTGTGTGTGTCAGTGCACACACAAACGCAGTGCTGGTCAGGGTTTGACAGTTCGTCACCTGATTTTGTTGTCAAGTCAGCAGCTTGTTAACTTTGTGTTGAGCTTGCAAGCTTCCAGTCAAAGCTCTCATTTCATGTAATTTGGAACAGGCATTTTGTCAGATCAGTACAAGCCGCAACCCAGTAAAGGAGCTTTGTAGTGTATCCAGATTACTGCTAGACTTTTGGGCCACTCTGCACACAGAATTTGCAGGCTGCAGCAAGTGTTGTTGCTGCTTTGTATTGACTTCTTCTGACCCCTCTAAGCTTTCATGTCTGCTTGTCGTGTGTGCTGAAAGCTTGAGTCTACCAGTCGTGTTGAGGCTGTCCACAAATCGCGTGACGAACATATGTTTTGTCCTGCATGAGCGTTAGCATTCTCGGCAGCCGCAGGCGTGGTTCCTGATTTCAGGATCACTCCAATAAAACAGACATTATACAGCATGTGACAATTTTAAATGCGAGTTCCTCCCAGGTGTCTCCCGCTCCTTCGAATTTGAAGGCAGATGCCACCGCCTTCACTAAGTTTCCTCTGGTGTCGGCCTTCTAGCATATGCGACTGTCAAGTCGAAGAAACGACGTGCACGACCATGTCGCCTCGCAAACGCGTTGCCCCAGCCCCACGCGCGTCAAGAACGAGTCATAAAATCGTCGCGCGGGATGGTGTAGAGCGCTCGAGCGTTGTTGGCCGAGATGCCTACAATCGTGTCCGAAAAATCGACGTATACGTGCCTGATCTGGTCGCGTTCAATGCTACAAGTGTCTCCGACAGACGTCTGTGGGCTGTTTGTGGCCCTCGCTTGCCTGCTCCTTATCGGCACGAGTGCTGTGTCAGCTGAGACAAACAGTACCGAAGTGATGGCGTTGCAAGCAATCAAGCTGTCCCTGTTTCCCTCGACTGAGCCCGCCAAAACCGCATACAACTGGACGGCTGGAACCGACGCCTGCGGGCATGCATCTTGCGGCACCTCCGCATGTTTTGCAAGCAGCATAGATAGTAGCAGCCACTATCTCAGTGCCGCGACGGCAAGCTTGCCGGCCTGTAGCTGGAGCGGCCTCTGTTGTGTGAACTGGACAGTCACCGGCGTCAGTTTTTCACACATTGCGCCACAACACAGAAAGGCCAGCCATGCTTTGCCGGAGGCCCTCGGCTGGTTGCAAAACTTGCAAGTGCTGGAGGCTTCTCAGCAAGGGTAAAGTCCTTACAACCCAGCTGTTTCTTGTCACAAGCTTAATCAAGATGGCATCATTGCCTGACTTTGATGCATGTTGTGACACGTGTGACATCTGTGTGGCCAGCTGCCAAGCAGCATGGTGCTCACAACGCCAGATGTCATCATGACTTTACTTTGATGCCAGAAATCTGATTGAGACAAAGCTGTTTGCTGTGCAGGTTGTCTGGGTCGTTGCCAGCAGCGCTGATAGCAAACTTGAGCAGTTTGACCACCCTGGACCTTTCAAGCAATGGCTTCACAGGCATAGTGCCAAGTCTGTGGGGGCACCTACCTGCTCTGTGTTCAATGTAAGCCAAATATGACCAGCATCCGGTTGTCTGTCTACAATTTCTGACCAAGCTGTGCAGCAAATTGTATGGCACAATGGCAGCAAGCTTATACCCTTATCCGTGATCCAGATCCTGACAAGCGCTGTTGTGCTCATTATTCTGGCCACACTCGTGCTGCTAGTCGTGATACTGGTTGCTGACACTGCATTGACATCAAAGCACAGTCTTGCCAGAACGCCAAATAGTGGATCTGCTCATCCAACCATCGCTGTAACACATCCCTCAGCGATAGATGTAAGCTGCAAGCACTATCTCACAAGTGTGCATGGTATGCAGGAACCTGTCACACAACGATTTGGAGGGCTCTCTCCCCAAGAATTGGACCAACAAAACCCATTTGTAAGTTTTGATGAAACTGCTCAACATGTATGCAGCATTGCAAGCTACACTATAGTGCTACGCAGCCAATGATGCTGAGTATGCTTGTGCAAGAAGTTTTGTGCTTTTCCAAGCTACGCGTCTGCATCTAGCAGCTATGTAGTGCATTCTGCTGTGCTGGTGCTGAATCTCAACATGGCTACAATGCCCTTGCATCAGCTTAAGATGCCATGCAACACCGTCCAGTGTGCTGTCATTGCCACTGCACATGACAGGAAACACCTGAAGGTTTCAAGTTTGGTCTGCAAGTCTTGCGTTCTTTGTATAAATATTGCAGAACTGCGCTACTCTTGCACCTTGATTTTTCTTTCATGCAAATTCCTTCTTGTCGACTTGAAAGCATTGCAACACATATGCAGGGACCTGACAGGCAATCCAAAGCTGTGCAACCTCAATTCACCCAACATCTCAGCCTCGCCTCAAGCTGCCTTCTGTGCACCATCCCCACCACCAACAATCAGTCCACTTCCACCCTCACCACCGCCAGCATCAGACTCACCACCGCTGGCATCAGAATCACCACCGCTAGCATCAGACTCACCACCACAATCACCGCCAGTACCTGACTTTCCACCTGAACCGCCACTATCACCTGCTGCAACAGCTGCAAAAATGGGTTTCTCTGCTCAACCTTCAGCACCTGAACCCCCACCATTCCAATATCAGTACAGCCCATATTCACCAATTTCATATGCCCCAATTTCCACAGCTCCTTACAGTGGTGTGGGCAGTCCGACAGCAGCACCAGGCACCAATGCTAGTCTGAAGTATATAGCCGTGGCAGTGCTGGTTCTTGTTCTTGTGCTGAGCCTCTGTGCAATCCTTGTCACCCGCCAGGTCAGGCATCAGGTAAGCGTTGCTGTACCCCTAACCATATCCCTATCCCTCGCCCTACCCCTACACCTACCGCCACCCCTTCCCCTGCCCTTACTCCTGTCCTTAACCCAATCCCTACCCCCTGCCCTACTGCTACCCCTGTCTCTACCACTACCTTATCCCCATCCCTATTCCTACCCCTGTTCTTTACACTACTTGCACCCCTATCCCTTGCCCTGCCCCCTAAGACAGTTGCTGTTTGTCAATGGCTGAACACATTGCCTTTTAGCATGTTTTTGTTTCTGGTGAGTCACCTAGTTGCTGTTTGCAGCGTGAACTCAGAGCAGCCATAGGAGGAGGCACAGGCGGCAATGCACAAAGTGCAAATGCTGCTAATGTTGGAAACGACTGGCCGCATGCAGCATCGGTTCCCAATCTAGTTTTGGGTCCAGACGGGCACACTCTAGCAGTGGCAACAACAACAGCTTCGAATTCCCAAGCAACAGATGCAACCACTGACTCACAAGCTGTAACATCAAGCAATGCTGCAGCAACTGCAGATCCTGTACTGTATACAGCATCGTTGAATCTAGATGACATCAATGATGCTCAAGAACTGCTGCCGTTTGACCTGCTTGCTATTGCATCAGGCAGGAGACTGGCTCCAAACGCCAGCTTACAAAACAGGACTTCAAGCCTTTCAGCATGATGGTTCTGGTTTTCGTTTTTCGTTTTGTTTCAGCATGATGGAATGCTGCATCAGGTGCTCCAGTTCCGTGGCACAGCTGCTGATACATTATACCTACGCCAAGGACATTGTGGTGGTCAGAATTCACACAGCAACAGCTTTTCAAGATTCTAGATTGCAATGCAGTTTAGCTCGCAAAGCTGCTGCATTGAAAATCTATGTCCTTTTCAAGCAATGCTCAAGCAACATGTCAATTGAGGCAAGCAGAACACCAACAAGTTCCTTTCAGTTCAAGCTTTTGTCCATTTGTGCTCTGTATCAGGAAGGCGCTGTGATTGTTGTTCAGGGAAGTTCTGCTGTGTTGGTGTGCGTATTGTTCTGACTACATATATAGGGGAGCATGTTGTGCTACAACTGCGTGATTTGTTGTGCGGGCAAGCCGCATGACCGCTATCTATAAGTACACCTGAATAGTCCCACCGGCATTGCCTTTTCTACTCAATAGACGCCTGCAAGGATTGACCTGCTTAGTGCTGCTGAACACTTATTTGGGCTTGCGTCAGTGCATATAGGTATCTTACAAGCAAAACGTAGAACTTGAAGTGCTGACAAGTGCAATTGCAAACAGCCTGCGAGGTGTGCTTGGCAAATGACCATTTTTGCACAGCATGACGATTGCTAGCTTTGCAGGCATCATGATCAGTCAACAAGTGTCGCTGCAACGGAGGTCACTCTGGATGTTGCTGTAAGCCAAGTTTGATCTCGTCCGACTCCCGGATCTGAACAGGAAGCACAGCGCGGATCGAAGAGTGAACGGCCGATCTCGCATAGCACTGAGCGATTGGCAGGCGCTTGTTCGAGTTTGAACGACTGTACTGACCATCCTTGCGAACGGCAGCAGCAACTAGCCTGTACAGAGTCTGCGCTGGAGGGGTCACCGCGAGACTTTAGCACGCATCAAAGGCAAGGTATGTTGCAGGGGTCGGCTCGCATTAAGCTTCTTGTGCAATGGCTTTGATCGCAAGAGTGCAGCATGTACTCATCAGGCAGCCCGGGAAAATACTTTCGGATCATGCTTGACATATGTCACTGGGTGACACAAACGCTCGACAAAAGCTTCTTGTGGCGTGGTGTAGGCAACACTGACGTGCAGTAGCTGCCTGGATTGGCACTAGATTACACCAGAAATGTTCTGGCGTGTCCCAAGCTATTCGCAAGCCAGCCCACTGGAGGGCATTTTAGACAAGCAAAAGTTCACGCTTGAGGAACTCCTTGATGAGGAAGACCTGATACAGGTACTCAATGAACAGCTTCTTGACTATTTGCAAGGCTGTGATGCAGTGAGTTTCTGCCGTAAATTATGCAAGATGCACTGTATGCACTGGCAAGCATGCTGATGCAGCAGACACGGACCATATTGCGTAGCAATGCCCATGCTCCTTTGAGAGAGTCACTACTTGCAACTTGACTCTGCTGGCTGAAGCTTTGAGCACACCATAACTTGCATACACGTACATCCTAGCAAATCTCCCGCCGCGTGTTCCTATCTTTGCCATGCATTGCATCTGTCCTTTTTGCTTCTTTGGAACGCATGCTCAATGGGTGTGGGCTGATGATACAGGAATGCAAAGCCTTGAACGGCCGTCTTTTGAATTTCCTGCTACAGCCCTCAACCATAGAGCAGCTCATCACCTACCTCACAGCTCAACCACCCTTGCCTCCTGGCATTGAGGAAGCAGAAGTGCAAAAGCGCCGATCAAAGTTCCCATTCGCTGCCTGTGAAGTGTTCTGCTGCGAGGTTGAGGCCATATTCAACACACTTTTCAGCAGTGAAGATCTGATGGCCAAGCTGTTTAGCATTGTGGACACAGACCAGATGCCTGAAGTCACTCTGTCGGGCTATTTTGCCAGAGTCGTCAAAGTCCTGCTGGTGAAGAGGAACACAGACATGATGAGCTACCTGTACAATCACCAGCAAGTGCTTAGCCAGCTAGCAAAACACCTGGAAACGACCTCAATGGCTGAAGTTGTGGTCTTCATAGTCGGGGCAGCTGAATTTTCCGCCAACTACACAGCCTCAGACAGCCTAAACTGGCTCAAGCAGACCAATCTCACTCAGGAGGTGCTGAGTCAGATGCGCGCAGGCAATGCCAAAGATGCCCAAAAGAACGCAGCTGCTGTGCTGGCTGCCATTGCGCGCAGCCAGATCTCCCCCCTGCTCAGCAACATGTCCAACGCATCTTTCTTGGAACAGCTGACAGAGTACGCTTTCAACAGCGAGCCACAGGTCGGTTGCCAAGCGCTGGATGTGTGCATTGCCTTGCTATCCCCAAAGCAGCCGCAGCCCAACTCATACTCTTCCCCTGGCAACTCTGGGGTCCCCTCACCCCCCACCTCCCCCCCAGCTGACAATGAAGCAGACCGCCACCTGAAAGACGTCACAGTCGACAGCATCTCAGCTTACATCAGCGGCCTCAGTGGTAGTTTAGACGTTTCTGACACCAGCAAGAGCCTTGAGACGCCTTTCGGGATGCTCAAACCGCCTCTAGGGTCTCTCAGACTCAAGCTCGTCGAGCTGCTTTCAACCATGCTCAGACTCGGCAACTCAGCTGCCGAGAACTGCATCATCCAAGCGGGAGCAGCTAAGAAGGTGCTTTCCTTGCAGCTGCAGTTCCCGTTCAACAACCTGTTGCACACCCAAGTGACCAGTCTCATCCTTCATGCTTTGGACAGCGGCACGCCAGCCATTGTGCAGCACCTGTTTGGCGAGTGCAATCTTCTAGGATGGATCAATGATGCCCCTGCTGAGGTGCAGCCCACTCCTAGGGAGGGAGATGAGAGGGGGGGCGGCAGGGGACCCATCAGGGCTGGCTACCTGGGTCACCTGGTGCTGCTGGGCAACAGGTGACAATCAAACCTTGCAGCAATACACAGCAATAATGCCAATCAGTCATACAATACAGTAGATTCAAGAGTTATTCAGTTCGTGCATGAACTAAGTGCTACTGCCTGTGATTGATGCCATCGGGTGAAATGACACTGCGACTTTGGTATAAAACCACAGCATTGCAGCATCATACCTTGCACATTGTAGGATGCATATGTGTTGCTGAGCAGATGCAGATGGGGGATATATATATATATATATGCTTATTGTTTACAAGCTCTTCTGTGACTGTGATGCTGAGTGCACAAATGAAGCCACAAAGCTGCAGCTGGGCAGCACTGAACGTGTCATGCTTGATCAATCCTCCATCAGGAAATATCACTTGCGAGGCAAACATTCATCAGTCACATGAGCAAAAGCTGGCAGAATCCCTAGTTGCAGTCTCATAGGCGGCGTTCACACGGTGCGCAGGCATTCAGCTGGCACTGCAGGCTGACTTGAACAAGCTGGTCTCCAATGCTGGCTGAAATGTTGTGCCAGCTCAAAGTGGCAGAACATCTGGCAAGTCCCATTGGGCAGGACCCCATGAGCAAAAGCTCTGAGGCAGGACCCCATGCAAAAGCTCTCAGGCAGCATACCTAGTTGCAGTCTGTTACATGGCAAGCAAAAACTGAGCAAGCACCCAGCTGGCACTGCAGGCCAATTCACATTGGCAGAGCCAGTCTCCAAGAGTGAGCTGATCTGCAGTGCCAGCTAGGTCATGCTAGCAGCCTACAGTGGCAGAAGCATCTTGCCATGCCTCATAGGCACACTGACCTAGGCGAATTGTTTTGCGAAAATTGTGAGACAGCTTGATCTTTGATTATCTAGGTGAATTCTGCTGAAAGGACCAGCTCGTTGCCACAAGACTGCTCATGCAGTATGTATTCGTGGGCTGCCTTCTGGGTGCAGCCGTATTTGGCGATTGATGGTGTTGTCAATATTTGGCCTCAGAGCAGGTTTTGCCAGTGGCTTTTGGTATAGATTGACAAGACTGGCTGCAAGGCCCTTTTGCAGAAGTTCTTTCAAGTCTGAGCGCCACTTCAGCTGTTTCTGTAACTGCTGCATTTTGCTCACAAGGCCCTTTAGCAGAAGCCAACCAAAGGCAAGACGTGATGGCTTGGTCTTGTGGGCGGCCCTCTAAGGAGGCCCTGTCTACCTTCAAGAGCACTGACAATATCACCATAGATGAGACTGATCCACCTGTTGCTTTGCTGCTGCAGTTTGCTGGAGGCCAGCAGTTGTAGACCAGACATGCAAGACTTCAAGGCAGTAAAGACTGGCAGAGCTACTCACAAGGCCCCTCAGCAGAAGCCAACAGGAGACAAGACGTGATGGCTTGGTCTTGTGGGCGGCCCTCTAAGGAAGCCCTGTCCACCTTCAAGAGCACTGACAGTATCACCATAGATGAGACTGAACCACCTGTTGCTTTGCTGCTGCAGTTTGATGGAAGCCAGCAGCCGTAGACCAGACATACAAGCAGCACTTCAAGGTAGTAAAGACTGGCAGAACTACTCACAAGGCCCCCTGGCAGAAGCCAACAGGAGGCAAGACGTGATGGCTTGGTCGTGTGGGCGGCCCTCGAAGGAGTCCCTGTCTACCTTCAAGAGCACTGACGACATCATCATAGATGAGACAGAGGCTGCGGAAGACGAAGGGGCGGTGAATAGGCACTTGATGCGCTACAACAGCCTTGAAGATGATGATGCCGAAGCTGGTGCCCCTGCTGATAAGGTGGGCACATTTTGGTCACAAACATGTCAGCATTTAACAGCAATCAGCAGGTTCTCAGACAGGCAATGCTTACTGAAGGCAGAGCTGAGCGCAGTGTCAGATCAACATCTCTTGATGGAGAAAAGGTAAGGAATCTGTCAGACAGACAGCTGTTTACAAAGGGATGCTATACAACAGCCTTCAAGAAGATGACGCTAAAGCTGGTCCCCCTGCTGATAAGGTGAGCGGGCCTGTTGGGTGGCAGAGCTATTCACGACCATCCAACTGTCAGACATGCACAAGAGCAGTGCTTTGTCCACGTGTAGTCACCAGCAGGCAAAGTGGATCACTACTTACGCTGACCTTGCATCTGCTGCTTGCCAATTGCAAAAGGATAACACCAATGACAACCACAGTTATAATGACATTGAACTCTGTTGCATGTGCCAGCACAAGTGCTAGGTGTGTGTGGGCCAAATCTGTCTCGCCAGGCCAGCTTGTTTTACGGGTGACTTTCAGGGCGTGTGATCCAAACGTGGTAAGTCAGACAAGGCAATATTCCATATGCTTTATGCAGGACTTCAGTGAGGCAGCAGATACATTAGGGTCCATGAATCTGTCTGAGGGCTGGAGCAGTCTGTCACTCAGGTCTCGCCACTCAGAGAGCGGCGCTCAGAGCGCTGAGCGCCAAGACAAGAGGGGGAATGAGTTTGACGCCAATAGGAGTGCCTTTGATGAAAGAGGAGGGTCTGATGACGATGAAGAAGAGCATTTTTCCTCAGCACAGGCAAGCTTCTTCCACTGCATGGATGTTAATGTTTTGTTTGCGGCTCCTCTCAGCACAGGCAAGCTTCTGCTGTTGACACATTTCGTCTCGCTTGATTGAGCTTAGTGCATGCATGTTGCTCAACTGAGCCCAGATTCCTTCAGTCCAAGTTGTCGGCAAGCAGCCTTTTGAGTTTCGACTGTTGACTGCATATGTTTGACATTGCCATTACAATTCTGCCTGTCTGTGTTATGCTGGGATGCGTCACATGAACGAGTCTTGACGGTAACAACTACAGCAAACTCTCTCTGTTAGGACACTGATGTAAGGACCATGTCAATGTAACGACAACGCCATTGGTACCAATCACTGCGTTCTGACTGCAGTGGTCCTTTGAGCAAGGACGACTCAAGGTAAGGACAAAGTTCTTGGAAACCAAAGCAGTCCTCACAAACAGAGCTTACTGTATACCAAATTGAGGTGTTCATCCCATGTAAACGTGTTAATTGCAGGACTCATCTCGTGATGAGCAGGCGCACGAAGTCAACCTGGATGTAAGCCATTTCCTGTCCAGGCTGCTTTCTCCTCCCAAGGTACAATTTTCCCATCCGCCAGACTTTGCTGCCGGGCTTCTGTCTTGGATCACCAAATCAAGCAGTGCTGCTGCAGGTTTTAAATCAGTTTTTCTGTCCGCCCAAACTTTGCTGCCAGGCCTCTGACTGGGTCACAGACACAAGCAATGTTGCTGCATGTTTTGAGTCAATTGCTCATGGACTTGCAGCCTTGTCAACAAACTCTGACAGACCGCCCAAGCTTTTGCCAGTCAAGCTTGCAGCTGCAACTTTCAAGCTGTAGAACAACAGCTCCTCTACCATTGAAACATGCATATGTCTTCTACAGCATGTGATGAGTGCTCACATTTGGTCAAATGTGCCTGCAGGAATCTGGCATTGATGATGACATTGTGGTGATGACTGAGGACTTTGATGACTTTATGGATGAGGATGCGGTTGTAGTACCTGGCTCATCCAAATCTGAGGTGTCATACAGCTCCAAGCTCCACACAAACTCTGCTTTAGTTGTTTGTTCAAATCAACGCCTGCATGTGCTTCTGGAATTCAAGCTTTAAGCTGTGCTACCAAGTTCTCAGGCTGCATTGTTTCCTTGATTTGCTTGTCCTATTTCATGGGCAGTCAGCTGTCTTTGCTAGAAGACCTTGAAATGCCACTATTGATACTGTCAAGTCAGCGCACTTTGGGCTGTTGACAATGTCAAGTTTGTGCAACTCTGCTGTCAGTGTCAGGGTAGCGCAGTGTCTCAGCAATAAGCAATTGCCAATACTCGCAGGACAAGCGGTCAGGAGGTGACAATAGCTGGTCAGCCTTTGATGATCTTGCCACAGAGCGCACAGCCAAACCCAGCTCAACAGACTCGTCTCAGAGGCCTGAGTCACGCCCGTCTGGCCAACGCTCATCTGATCAACAGGGCCATTCCAGTACAGCCCCCAGTGCATCAGGCGAGGGATGGGCGCCCTTTGAGGCAGACTCGAATGCCTTTCAGTCTGAGCCATCTGCCTTTGGGGAACCCCCGGCTGCCTTTCAGACTGACTCCCCTGCCTTTCAAGAGGGCACTGCTAGTTGGCAGCCTCAATCCTCTGCCTTTCATGAGGGCAATGCTAGTGGGCAGCCTCAGAATCAGCAAGAGGAGAGGCAGCCTTCTGGCCATGATCAGCGTCATGACACACAACAGCCGTCTTCAGACTCTTGGGCAGCATTTGGTGAAGATGCTGATGCTTCACAGAGTCAGGCTGCAGACGCTCATCAGCACAGCCATAGTGAACCAGCTGGAGCAGGGGTGAAATCGCAGCAAGTTGATGAAAGGCCGCTACCACATGCCGACTTTGGAGAAAGCAACTTCTGGAAACCACATCCTCTAGCACTAGCGGATGATGTTGAATAGGTTGCTAAATGTTTCGGACATGTTTTTCTTTTCTTGGCTGGTTGTGCATGATGGAAGAGGTGCTTTGCATTCTTGCAATGCTGACCTTACACCAGGTAGTAGTTGTTTGGTCAGATGTGATGGCTGCTTCAAAGGTCACCTTAAATCAGGTGAGTAGAGTGCTATTTAGCTGTAGCAGCGTTGCTGCATCAAGCCTATGTGTCTCATCAATTGCTGTCGCTGAGAAGAATTTTGTCCTGCCATGTACCATACTACACAACATCTGCTCCCGAGAGCAACAATCGCGAGCGCCACAGGGTTAAGGTGTATATCGACAGTAATTTCGTGTGATGATCAGTCATTACAGATTCAAACAGGGGTTGGGGACCTGGCTCTAGCATGCATAGCAGTGACTTGTTTAGTCACCTCTTGTTGTCTTCGGATGGTCTGAGTCAACTCATGATCGTTTGATTGCCCTGCTGTGCTGTCATTAGAGGTCAACCTGGGTGGCGTGTGCAAACAACTCATTGCTTCAAAACGGCTTGCCGTCTAGGGACTGGAAGAAAGCAGTCCGAACGCATTTGGACATGTATTTGACTTATTCACAGCCCAACCTTCAAGTCTGCACCGCATGCTCTGCCTGATCGTCTTGAATTGCATCATTCACAACCTGATACTGCGATTCTTCTTCAGGTAGCAGCACCAACAACATGGGGAACTCGATCACACATTTGCCAACAAGCTGCTGTTTGAGAAACTTGTCTGCATCAAGCTTGTGATACTCGGGCTTGTTTGCCTGCATGTGAAAACCACGTCAGGGACTGGCAGGCATGAGGACCCAGTGTAACTTATTGCTACCAAGTGCAGCAAACCAGCGCATCGGTAACTACTTGCTACTAAGTCAGGTACATCAGGATGCCAGGGACTCAAATCTCAGAGCAGCTCAGGTAGCAGCATTGGCAGAGTATAATTTGGGTCACCAGCAGCATCAGGATGACAGCATGAAACACAGCAAATCGAGCAACAGTATGACAGCATGAAAAACAGCAAGCGAGCAACAGCATGACAGCATGAAACACAGCAAGCAAGCGACAGCATGACAGCATGAAACACAGCAGGGGAGCAACAGCATGCCAGCACAGAAAACAGTGAAGTAAGTGCAGCCTTACCGGACAATGCTCCTTTTTCATGAGCAGTATCAGATTGTGCAGGCCTGCTTCTACATAGCGCCGCAGGGCATGCCGCTTGAGTGAGTTACCAGGCACCAGACTAACATGTTGCTGCAGCAATTGTTTCAACGGCGATTGCTCTGACACTCTGTGGTCATGCACTGACTCATCAGCTGCTGGAAACTGCCAATGTATATGCCAGAAAATGGTTCTGGTGCGCCTGTCATATCTGCTGGTGTTTAGCTTCCTGCGCTGCATTCCTGGTGGGAGAATTTCATACTTGATGCCACGCCTTTGAGCCTGAGCAACACGTGGTCTGATGTCAATGGCAGACAACGTCAAATTTCAGTTTCGCCATTGCAAATGCAGAATATCTGTTGCTTTCCCGGCAGGAATTGTGCACGGCAACAAGCAGAATCGCTTTGCACGGCAAAGCTCAGTACCAGCAGTTGCACTCAAATTCTGCTTATAGCATCACAGCCACAATATAGATGTAACATCACTTAGCAAAGGCCTTGCCGTACAATTGTCAAGACTGGTGACAGACCTCATCAACAAATTGTTGTAGGCCCATAGGTAGCTGCCTTGCTGGTCTTGGGACTTCGCTGCGCTGTGCAGAATCATGCAATCTGCTTGCCTCCTCAAGAAACTTATAGTCTGACAGCAGTTGTCGTTCTGTGAAGTCTGACAAAGTGACCATCTCTGTGCGGCTGCGCTTGCCTGTGCATCCTGTTTTCTGCTTGTGCGCTTTGCTGCAACTCAGGCTGCAGCTTCTGTAGCTGCATGCCGGGCATGTATACTTGTAGGCTTGCTCGTGGCACTGTTGGCATTGCCGCTCTGCAAGACACAAGTCAAATCAGCAGCTAGCGTGCACACTGCAATACAGCTGCACAGTGAACAAGCCTGTTGGCACAACCTGCAGCTTTGGCAAATCTGTCACTGCCTCACCTGGAGGCACCGCGACTACGATGGATTGATCTGACTCCTGCGTGCTGTCGGTCGATGCTTGAGTGACGTCCAGGGCGGGCATATGTAGGGGTTGAAATCAGCTACACAAGTGATCAGGAAACCTTTTTCCGATCGTAATCGTAGCCGTACGCTGATTTTAAAGATAAACAGCCGTACCGCGGCAATGCTACAATGCAACAAGGCGTGCTGGCGGGCAAGCGGTGCGCACACGTGTGGAGGTATCGGCAGCGATATCTCGCAATGCCACGGCCACCAGACTGCTGCGCGTGTCGATCCTTCAGAAGTTATTCACTTCTTTACGTCCGAGCTTAGAACAACAGGTAACACCAGCGCTACCTGGCCGAGCTTTGCACGCAAGGCAGCCTTCATTGCATGGTTTCGGAGCCATGCCATGCTGACATTCAATGCAGGATGACGTACGACTTGTATGCAAACTTTCGGGCTGCAAGGACATTAGCAGCAATGGGGCCATGGGAGCAAGCCTGACCCTGTCAGTAGACACGAATCACATCGCAGTGAGGGCAGAGTAACTCTGAGCAGCTGACCTTCTGGAAATGCTGCAAGTCGATGTCCGACATGGCCATGACGGTCATGGCCAGATCATGACCTTTGTTATAGACTGCCACAGTGAAACTGTGATACTGTTATAATCAGTCACTAATGAGCTTGTGAATGCGAGGTACCTGACTTCCCATGCGTACGCAATAGTTGCCATTCGCAGCAGCAGCAGCATTGCTACTTGAGTCAGCTTGGGCATTAAATGCATGCCGTCATGTCTGAAGGTCTGCAATGATTATCGTCAAGTGACAAAAAAGAAGCCCAGCACAAAGGGACACAACTGTGAAGCTTGGATCCTCCAGTCAAAAAGGTATCACTCTGGACCTTTTGTCATACAGCCCTCAAGCCAGGTCAAAAGGGGGCCAGTGCGCAAACCACAAAAGTAAGAAACCTTGACCTGTGACAAAGAATGCCCCCACAATATCCAGACCTTGAACAACACAACTCAACACTGCTGCAGCTCACTTGTGTACATACAGTATACATGCAGTTTTTGCTGCACAGGAATTTTGGTCCATTAGTCCGAGAGTTTTTGAGGCGCAGGCAATCACCTTTGTGATTGATTTTGCTGCCTACCCTGAAGCTTGATCATGCGCTCCCTATACTGTGCTAAATCAAATTCGCCATTCCTCAAGCCTCCCATATTTCTGTCAATGCTAGCCAAATCCAGCACGCCCTTCAAAGATTTGACGACATCCACGCCACATTTCACAAAAATAATCTTGGAGCGGGTATCTCTGTCAAGGAATGGGTAGAATGCATTCCAGGCCAAATTAAATATGCAGGGTGGCTTCACAAGTACGGCATGTCCCAGCCTCTCAGGGTAGTGGTTTTGCAAAACGGTGATTGCTGACTTGGTGACCGCGAAGGGAGGCGAGTTCTTTGGAGAATACCCTTCCATTTCGAGAAGCCATGACATCTTTTCTGCTCCTGCAAACATGAGCAGCCTGTTGAGCACTGCCTGGACAGTTTAGGAACATGCGTTACTGCCTTGTTGAGCTTTATACAAAGCTGCAAGGAGAAACATACTGCTGGTGCTGCTGTGTTTGCCTTTGTCTGTCTCAGTGAGAGTTGTTGAGCAGACATGGTAGGAGTGAGCAACGCAAGCCGATCCATGCAGCTGATGAGTCATGCAGCACGTTGAGCATTGCCTGCAGAGTTTTGCCACAAGGGCAACAGCTTGCATTGCAAGCATGTACCTGATTGATCAGCCAAGTCGCAAGCTCTTTCTAGCGTATACACCAGAAATCTTAGCTGATGCTCATTGTCACTGGGCGCCATCTTGTTGCGGAGTCGCATGAGGACCACAGGCCTGTGGCAGATATAGGAAACACTGTCAGACATTGAGATCTAGCATGCAGTTGAGATTGAGATCACTCCAGGGTCTGCAGAACAAAAGTGCAGTGGTGCAAGCCTGCCTTGGGCTCTTACTGCAAGTGTTCGTGAGCGAGGCTTTGACATGCTGCACATTTTGAACCAACCTGCCAAGCGAGTCAGTGCTGTCAAGAAGCTCCAGTCTGCCTGTGGATGCGTTGTGCTCAATTTCTGACCAGGTGATATTCTCAGGTTGGTACTGCTCTCTCCAGGTCAACGTCGCACGCAACATGGCTGAGGCTTTGGCAACGTTCCAGCCTCTGGCAACCAAATAGCGTTTTAGGGTGTTGCTGGTGCACCACTTTTGGGTCGCCGCAGAGCACTCAGATAACTGTGGCTCGATCGCTGATCTAAGCTGTTCGAGCTCATCCGGCTTGGGATGGACCGCGACCATGATGCTGTATGCAAATTTTGAGAAGCTTTCGACTCAAACGCAAGCGCCTTGCAACCAACGAGCTGACGCGGATGCAAACGACCGGTCTAGCATGTCAACTTAACACCGCTCGAGCGCTCGCAACACACGCTAGATAGCCAGCTCGCGGCTAACGGCGCGCTTGGAAGCTGCCCAAGACTTCGACAACCAGTGCGAGTATCAGTGGCGCGTCTCATGTAATAATTATCAAGCCTTAGACATGCAGTTGCGAGGGGATGAAGTTGTGTAGAAATCAGTCATGTAAACCTCAGCTGGGACTCACGTGTCTCCCATGATGTGTAACCTTGCTGGCCTTTCGCATATGAGGTGGCAAGGCGAGGTGGCATAGCTGCGTGTGGCATGGACACCTTGGCTGCAACAGAGGCACAGTATGGCATGCAACGGCAAAGCTTTCGTCTGATGCTGCAAAGTCTTGGGGTCGTAGCATGACAAAAGCAAGGGTGATTTCATTGATATTGATACTTTTCAGTTGTTGTGGGACAATTTGCCTCTGAGCATACAGCCACATCTGTGCACAGAAGACAAGGCAATTGTTGTACTGTTACAAGGTCGGCGTCTAACATTGCCTTCTCCTGTTTCAAGAAGCTGGAGCCACTCAACTCCTTCAACTCCCATGTGCACCAGCATAGAACGGTTACTGCTGCATGGCTAATGGATGCACAGGCACTGTCTGAAGCGCTGAAGCAGCAGCGCTGGCATGCTCAGATTGATTCAATTGCGCTGAATGCAGAACATCAAACATTGTGATAATGCCTGCCCACAGCCATACATCGTCACACGGGCACTGTGCCTGCCAATGCTTGTGATCAGCCACTATCCCATAGGAATATTGCAACATATGGGCTCCAATTCATTTCTATGCTTGCATGGGCTTCACAATGCCTTTGCCTGCGGATTCTGCAATCAATGTGTTGTGTCTGGCTTGAATCCTCTCATTAGACAAATTTTGGTGAGCCCTTTTCGCAGCCGATGCTGACAGTGTCTGCTAAAGAGGGCCCAGAAATCCTTGTTTGTTTCTGGTAGGTCCAGAATGGTCCTGCGCGTATGCACAATGTGGTTCACAACAGCATTGCCAATTGCAAGCACCTTGCACAGACAGTCACTTGACAATGACTGCCAGCACACACACCGGAAATAAAGAGACGTTTGTGTGCTTACAAAAGCCATGCTGACAACAAGTGAATGCTTGCAATCATCTGGCAGCTTGCATGTTAAGCACACTAACCTTTGCTTTGCATCTTGAGACACATCTAGAATGATGTATCTGAGCTGGCTCAACTGCAGTGCCTCAATGTCTGCTAGTTTGCATAGCCGGTTGGGAGTGCCTGCTGCAACGCAGATGGGATGCTGCTGCAGATACTCCTGCTGTTCTCCCACCTTGAGGTGCTTGGCAAATAGCTTGGCTATGCGGCAAGCCTGAAGTGACAGATATCACTTGAAATTGTTGTATACATAAACCCAGCATGCATGAGTCATGCCTGCGTGAAAGTTGCGGGGCCAAGCTACACAGCTGCGACACGATGAACTTATGCAACGCAGGCTCCTTCCAAAGCAGCGCATTTGCAAAAGAAAAAACAGCACAAGCTTGTCTGCAACTGCTACACTGAGCGGTTTGCTACGTTGCCATGGGTGCACAACTTGCTTCCTTGTCAATGTTGTGGAGACCAGGCACAGCGCACTCACACCAACGTAATGATGACCCTGCTGAAGGACTGCAGGCTCTTGATCACTGCTTCTTTGGTATCAGTAGACATTTACTTTGCTGCATGTTATGCAAAATATTGTATTTACGCGATGCTGACCTTATTGAAGGTGGGAAAACTTTTCATCATTGCAATAGCCCCTAGAGCAGCAGCAGAAATCAGCAAGCATGTTGGCTGCCCAGCTGACCTCCCAGGGCTGTCACAAAAGGCCTTTTGCCAGTCAGGAATGGCAGATTTCAGCTGACTTTCTGGAGATCCATGACCTGAAAGGTGAAGGACACAATCTCCTGCATTCCAGCAACAGCTGCATTGTCATGGTTCCTGCGACAGCTTCAAAATGCATCGCTGCTCATGCACACTTGCCATGGTTGAGACAGCAGCAACGTTGTTACCCTCAGCCATGCCAGACAGATGTTGCCTGGCAGCTGCTGCAGTTGCGATCCTGCCAGGCTTTGCAAGGTGTAATCTCTGACAGCACTGTCACACCAAGTTTGTGACGCCGTGCACAAACTGGCCTGGCGGGACATGACTTGTGCCACACATATTCAGCACATCTTCTAGAAATTGTCAGAATGATCACTATGTTCATAGCTGGCAGCATACTGGTACCTGTCAGCGCCTCTTCCTCAAGAAAAGTTTCGCCCATAGCCTTCTTGTAGCTGTCCAAGAGCCATCGTGCCTGTCCCTCAGGGCTGCGGTCAGTTACCTCTGCAGCTGCTGCTTGCGCATCCTGGTATGCTGTGTTGCTCTTTCTCTTCTTCTGCAAAGGATGCTCACAATTGGTCAGACACTTTGTCAAACCTTGACGACAACCTCAGGCTGCCTTACTTGTTTTCGCGGCTTAGGGATTGCTTGTGCTTGTTGAGGAGCTTCCGAAAGATCTGCAAGCTCCTCAAATGCGGCGTCGGCTTGCTCTTCCGAGGAGTCGGCCGATATGTCGCCTTGCTGCACTGCTAAGTGAGCAAAATCGTCGTCGTCACCACCTGCAACCACATGCAAAATCTGTCGCTAGCTTCAGCATTCAAGAATGCCGCCGATGAGGTTGGCGATGAGCAGGGCACCTACCCGGCGTTTCCTTAGCTGCTGGAGGTCTCGCCCGCTTTTTCGCTGGCCGTCTGCTGTGAACTTCTGATGCTGGCATAGCTTGTGATTGGGATTGACTGTCGAAAGCAAGATCGGTCGCTGTTATGCAGATTGGAGGTGCAGAACACTGCAATCACGCAGGGAAGCAGCTTCAAACTGTACAGCCTCGCACACACGCACCCACAAGCAGACGAAACGCCAGCGGCTATGTCGGAACAGGTGTCGGAATTTTTGCTTGTGCAGCCGCGCATCTTCTTCTCAGAGAGTGGCTGAAAGAAAGTAGGGCAGTGACAAGGCCTGGCCCTTTCCCCGTGTTGCGTCTAAAGTCAAACTCTGCTCCTCGGGCAGCTCGGTATGTCAGGTGTATGACGCGCCGGGCCTGCCGCCTGACTGTTTTGACCGCTCTTAAAGCTTTTCACGCAGATCTGCAAGGCTCCTTCAGAATGGCCGGACCTTTTGCAAAGAACTCTTTGCTGCCGACGCAGCGTCTTCAACAAATGTCCTTTTCAGCTCCTAACTTGATCAACCAGACCTTCATGCCCCATCTTGCTCGTCGCACTGCGTCTAGTACGGCGCGGCGCGAAAGTGTCGCCGCACTGGTAAACGAGCCCATCCGAGACCGGCCAGCGAACAGAGGGCTTTCTTCTAGACAACATGCTGGCTTTTCCAGTAAAAGCGACAACAGTACCGAAATATCGAAGCCAGAACAGGCAGCAACGCCGACGCCCTCAGTAACGACAAAAGCAGTCAAGGCTGACAGGCGTCCAGGCCGCAAACTGCGAGAAAGTCAGTCAAAGGAATCAGCGAGCAATACAGACCTTCGAATGATTCAAGGCGTTGGCCCAAAGAATGAGCAGCTGTTGCTGAAGACTGGCCACTCTAGTGTCGCTAAACTCAAGGAAGTTTACAAGGTGGATCACAGAGAAGACAAAATAGCTCTCAAGCGCTACTTGCAGGTTGGGACTGTCAGCACCTTCTGCGCATTCATTGCATTGCAGCGCACATCAAACGTTGCTTGTGTGCCTGCCAGTGTGTGGCAGAAGGTAGCAATTTTGACTTGGATTTGCCCTTGAAACGCGCTCGAGTTACAGTAATTTGCTGTTGCAGAACAAAGTTGGAATCAGGCCACACCACTGCACAATTATTGCCACAGACATCAAAGAGAAGGTAGATCAAGAGCTTGCAGAGGCAGGGGGCCCAAGTACCAGTCAGCAGCCCTCACGCGTTACACTGTGCGTTGAGGGAAACATCAGCGCTGGCAAAAGCACATTCCTCAACTGGGTTGCCCAGGGCCATCCTGAGCTTGATGGCTTGCTTGAGGTGTGCTGCTTCTGTTTCTGCAATCTTGTTGCTTTTGTTGCTCTATTTTTTGTTGCTTGTGTAAGCAGTGCACTTGCCCACAGCATGCCTGATTGATCAGGCACCTTTTGCTGACACTGGTTATAGCAGCTAAAGATGCTGCTTAACCTACGTGAATGCAAGCACTGCTCAATGCAGTTACCCATACTTACCCATACTTATTGCATGCACACAACCAGTCATTGTGTGCATGCCAGCCGCATGGGCTTGGGCTCTTGCTGCTTTCTGTTCTGCCTGCCATCAAACATCATCTGTTCATCAGACCTCAACTGACTGCTTAACCCTGCTTTAGCTTCATAGTGATTGCATGCACACAACCAGTCACTGTGTGCATACCAGCAGCATGGGCTTGGGTTCTTGCTACTTTCAAAGCATGAGCACAGTCAAGCTTTCAGCCTGTTCTGAGCAGCACCTTTGTCTTTGCAGGTGGTGCCAGAACCAGTGGATAGATGGCAGAGTGTTGGCGTGGGATCACATAACATCCTAGATGCGTTCTATGAGCAGCCGGAGCGCTATGCGTACACTTTCCAGAACTATGTCTTTGTGACACGAATGATGCAGGTAGCTGGTATTGCCACTTGTTGCTTTTTGTAGCTTCTGCTGAGTTGCATGTGGTCCATGATGTGCAAACATGCCTGGATTTGCTGACTCTAATTACATGTAAGCACACCCTTTTCAGCATGCTACTGCTTGATATCCTGCCAACGCATCCAATTTGCAAACAAAATCCAATACACGCACTGAAAATGTGCGTGCATTTTGTTTACAACCGTGGCACAGCTGTTTCCAGGGGTGGGCATAGTAGATTGAGTCACACTTCAGCGTATGCAGTCTCAATAACATTTTGAGCCATTCTTTTGTCTACAGGAAAAGGAAACGCAGCAAGGAGAGCGACCGTTCAGGCTTCTGGAGCGATCTGTGTTCAGTGATCGCATGGTTTTTGTCAGAGCTGTACATGAGTCAAAGTACATGTCTGACCTCGAGCTCAATATCTATGACTCATGGTAAGCTTCTTGTGAGGCAATGTCGCATTCACTGTGCCTCCGCAAGTTTCCATGCTTGCACTGTTCTCTTGCATTTGCACAGTAGCAGCGACCTGTCTTGTCAGTTGGTTGGTTTTTGGCAGCACGACTGTGTTTGCGCAAGACATGTCATTGGTATGTCCCCACACTTCTGTCCTTACTCATGCCAACAGCTTGACCTTGGCACCATGAAACTAAGTAACAACATGCTTGAACACCGCCAGCATTGATGTTAAGACTGTCATATGTGCTTACTTAGTTCCAATGATCAAGCTCTTACAACTTGAACCACGATTGGCAGTCATCATTGCTTCAGATCACAAATGCTCTCCATGCTGCACCCAAGTCTAATCACCTTTTATGCCTCCCAGGTTTGATCCTGTTGTGCAAGCATCCCCAACTCTAGTTCCTGATGGATTCATCTACCTGCGGGCGACACCAGACATTTGCATGACCAGACTCAAGCGCAGAAAACGCGCTGAAGAGGCTGGCGTCAGCTTGGAATACTTACAGCAGCTGCATCAGAAGCATGAGGACTGGCTCAAGCTGCCTAAGCTATGGACGCCGCCCCCTTTCCCAGCTTCTGACTACACTTGTCAGGGGCAGAGTCTGCCTGATGTTCTGGGCAAGATGCGGCAGAATGTGGACTTGCACGCTGTTCAAGAACCTCCAGCTATCCAGGGCAAGGTCAGAGTTTCTCCCTGTGAACTGCGTGAAACTGTCATCAGCAACGATGCATGCATTGCAGTCATGTTCTCTCCTTCTGATTACACCTGTCAGGGGCAGGTGCTGCCTGATGTTCTGGGCAAGTTGCGACAGAATTAGGACTTGCATGCGGTCCAAGAGCCTCCAGCAATCCAGGGCAAGGTCAGAGCTTTTCTGGACTTCCTGCCCTTGAACTGCCTGCTTGGTTGAAGTTTGGATTGTGTTCCACAATTGCGTCCTTAGCACCATTGCACGCATTGCAGTCATGCTGGTCTACGTGCAAGTCATCAGGCTTCAGTCCCTGCGGATTTGTTGACAGCGACTATCAATACATGTAACACACTTGTTACATGTGTCAAAAACAATCACGATGTCATAAGGCATGTTTGATGTGTACATCACTACCAACAGCTAGACAGAATTTGATTGCGTGCAACAGCTTGATTGGATTAGCTTGATTTTATCAGCTTGATTGCAAGCATCAGCACACTGCACAGACCCAACATATCAACCTGTAGCAGTTACAGTAATGCAGCCATGTGTGAGTGATTGTATGCATCTGCAAAGTTAGCACCAGCAGCATCACTGGTCATTACACAGCTGACACCATTGTCAAGCTTACCACACATGTAAGGCAGCTCTTACTCTTGAATGACATGCTGTCTGCAGGTGATATACCTGATATACCAGCTCCTATTCACCAGGCATGCCAAGATTCATTGACGGTGTCCTAATATTGTTTTTGGGCTATTGACAAGGAGACTGACATGCCGCACTGATTTGACGTGACAGAATGATGAATTAGCTTGAATTCACTGGCGTTTTGCTGGCTGTAGGTTACGACAAGGAGATTGATCTGATCCACTGGTTTTGGTTGACACCATGATCGAGCTTGGCTCAAAGGCAAAGTAGCATCTTGAGATGGTGGTACGGTTGCAGGTGATGTACCTGAACAGCTCCCATTCACCAGGCATGCCAAGGTTCATTGATGGCGTCCCAACATTGGTGCTGGACTACGACAAGGAAATTGACATGGCGAGAGACTTTGCTGCGCGTGACGAGTATGCAGCGCAAGTCAAGGCCTACTTTGAGTTTGTGAAGGCTGTGAGGGCAAAGAAGGAAGGGTGAGCACCTGCACTGGCATTCTTGTTTAGGCTTGGATACTGAAAATGGCTGCAATACAGCGAGCAGAAAGGCCCAATGCAAGCAGTCTAAGCCCTTGCATGAGAGTCAGCATTAGCGTCAGCATCAGCACCAGCATCAGCATTGAGCAGTGGCGTTAGCATTCATCATTAGCCCTTGCATGCTCATGACCAGCTCTTCCTTTCTTGTCAAGACCTGATGAACATCATGCATTCGGGGATAGGTCTGACCAGAACTTCATCAACTTGTGCATGTTCAGGCCTTGCATTCCCCAGCACAGCTTGCTTGCTTTGCCCTTTCGCCTTTGTCAGCAAGCTCTGACATAGGTTTGTTGGTCTTGCTTTCTCCAAAGGAAAGTCTTTCTTTCCAAGAGGGACGACCAAGATAGTCTCTCAATGTCAAAGCTTGGTGACAATGAGGGACTTTCTTGACTGTCCTTCTTGGAAGGCAAGAAGTCAAGACAGTCCTTCGTTGTCAGCAAGCTCTGACATTGAGAGACTATCTTGGTCGTCCCTCTTGGCAAGAAAGACTTTCCTTTGGAGAAAGCAAGACCAACAAACCTATGTCAGAGCTTGCTGACAAAGGCGAAAGGGCAAAGCAAGCAAGCTGTGCTAGGAAATGCAAGGCCTTCCTTTTGGGAAAGCAAGACCAATCAACTCTGTCAATAATGAAAAAAGGTTGCAAAGGTGAAGAGGGTTATGTCAGCAGGCTGTGGGGACCAGATCAAGCCCCATCACGCTTATCCCTTGGCAATGCTCTGTTTACATATTTTGGGCAAAAGAGTATCTATCCAAAGACATTAACCAATGCCAAAGTTGATGCATATGGATCGGATCACAGCAATTAGTTACAAGGTTTGATGGCATCTGTGGCTGGCTCTGCTTTCGGTGAAGCTGCACCGTCTGTGTTGTCAAAACCTGCGGTCTGCAAGCGCCGAAAGCATGCAGTAAACAGGCAATCCTCTATCCGGACCTGACCTATAAGCAACATCTCCTGGTCCATGGAACAGCACCTTGCACCTGACTTCATAGCTGTTGACTATCTTCAGTTGACCTAAACACATACGCGACAGTGTCGAAATGCATGTGCTTGAGCCCTGTTCAAAAGCGTATGGTAGGTTGACGTCAGAAATCCAAAGAAAAGAATACATAGAGTCTACGCCTTTACGCAGCTCTGAGAAATTGCGTAGGCTGCGGCGTCCGTTCTCTGGGCAGGGTGCAATCAGTACATGCAAGAAGTGTGTGCATATTGCAGGCATTTGCGTGTTGCTGCAGTCCATGGAGAGCACAAAGGCAGAAACTGCTTGCGCTTCACATTGGTTCAATGCCTGACAGGCTGCAATAAGTACATCCAAGTTTGTGTATATTGTAGGGATTTGCAATTTGCAGGCATCACCGGGGAGATCAAGGGCAGGAACTTGACACAAGCGACTCAGGAGCAAGTATCACAAATTCAGCACATGTTGACAAGCAGCCCATTATCAGGTCTTCCTGTGTTGATTCAGTGCGTGCGTGTTGCAGGGATTTGCGATTTGCAGCCATTAGTGGAGTGGTCAAAGGCAGGAACCTGACACCGGCAACTCAGGAGCAAGTAGCGCAAATCCAGCGTTTGTTGACAAGTGACACATCACCAACTCTTCCTATATTGATTGCATGTGTGCGTATTGCAGGGATTTGCGGTTTGCAGCCATCACTGGAGAGATTAAAGGCAGGAACCTGACACAAGCGACTCAGGAGCAAGTAGCGCAAATCCAGCACATGTTGACAAGTGGCACATTGTCAGGTCTGCCGATTGACCAGAAGGGCCTTGTGCATCAACAGATGTTAGACTTGCTGGGACTTGGCAAGCAGCAGCCAATGCAGGCACTTGCAGGCTGCATGTAATGTTGTTGAGCCTTGTACATGGTGCTTGGACCTTGTATATGGTGCTTGGACACGTACTGTATTGTTGTATGGGTGCTGCTTCACTTTTTGAATTCAATATTTTTCAATCCAATGGATTGTATGGTGGAAGTGTATGCAGTAGCTGGTGTTGTATGGCAGGTGTGTTGGGTGCTGCAATCTTTTTTTGCGAAAGAATTGTAGATTAAGAATTGACATTGGCTACTGGACTGCTTGTGCAAACGTTTGTGACCTGGCAGCACTGTGCAGCTTTTCAAGTTTCGTAAGGTAAGGTCTGGTGAAACTTTTTAGTTGACTAGGTGTATACAGCATCCTCGAACTTGAATTTTCAATGAGATGTGTCCATTTAGCACAGCTGCTGTCTGCAACTTGTGCTGAAGGAACGAACTCGTTTATGGACACATTTTGGGTTTGCCTGCGTGATTTCAGCCTGTTGAAAGTCTGTAAATGAACAACATGACAAGCTGTGCAAATCTTGCCCCCTGTCAGACTGGAATGACAGCCGTGATGTGTAGAACATGTCTGCATGTGTCTCAGATCGAAGTTCTGTGAGCACACCCTGGCCGATTTCTTGACAATCATTATGTCACACATGTACAGTGGGACACCATACGCACCCCATGTCACAAGCCAAATTGTAGAGGCCCAAAACATGTCCATTCGTGATGCAGCTTTGGCACGGTCAGAAGCAGTGTGATCATACATGCGTTCAAGCCGTTCTGATTGATGTACAAATCTGGCTAAGACATGACATAAGAGTGCCATTGCGCGCATGATCAAAACTGAAACATTAAAACATTGTCAAGACTGGGCATGAGCACAAGCCACAAAGATGGCCAATACACTGCACAATGGCTTCAGCGATTTGGAAAGCCAGCTCATATTTAGCAAAGGACAGCACATGTGGCACACAGTGCCACAAGCAGCAAATCTGTTCTATAGAGCTTATGGCTATGTCTACATCAAAAACGGGACAAGCAGTGCAATATGCACTTAGCTTGAGGCTATGTTGAGCACACACAATCTATCAAGCTAGACTATAGCTAGGTGCTTGATGGTACAGAGGTGAACAGGAAGAAAGTGCCTGGCAGCAACAAACGCTCACAAACGCTACACCACAACCAAAACTTGGGATTAGTACACAGCAAAGTTGCTGTTGAGTCAGACATTGTTTGTACACATGGCAAACCACACAGCAAGAGCACTCGTGGCAATGCAAGACATGAACGTCATGCAGACTGCATTGCTGTGTGGCTTGAAGATCTATGACCTATCCAGCAAATCCCTTCCAGTAGTTGACATTTATTTTGATGTCGTGCTCCCCCCCCGTGAACTCGAATCGGGCGTCGTCAAACTTTGGCGGTCCTAGCCAACCCTGAGCACCGTTCGATGCTCCAGAGCCCTCTATTGGTATTCCAAGAAAATTTGTGTCCAGCTTGCCGTTGTCGTTCTCATCGTGAAACACGGCTATCGCATAGAAGCCTTTCTTCAGATCTTCAAAGCGGCATATAGCTTTTCTGTTGGTGATAGGCACCATCATTTCCCGCACAGCTTGCGTTCCCGGAAAGGTTGCAGCTTGTTCCGGTGTGAACAGGGCGCATGCCACCTTGCCGTCGTTGCTCTGTAGCTCAGCGACCTCGACAATGATGTTGCCGGCAGGCGTCATGTTATGCAGCCGGCCCAGAAACCTGCCTTGACGCCACAGCGCCCGATGCACCAGCATGAGACGTTCCGAGTCAGCCTTAACAAGCTGCAGCGCGATGGCGTTTCTTCTTCATTTTAGCTTTCCTTCTCGGAATGCAGCAGGTGCAGCACCTTTGGTCGCAAAAGGTGCTGCAGTCACCTTCATTTCTGGCGCGACGTCTCAAGGACAAGGTCCTCCTTGACGAAAATCTGACAACAAGCGCGGTTGGCGACAGCCGGGCGCACATGCGTGGGGTGAAGTGCGGAGGTCTGACCGCGCACAATTACAGCTGCTCAAGTTTCATCAGGAAACGTGTGTCTCGGAGCCGCTTTGCCAGCCGCGGAGAGGGCCGATCAAGCCTGAAGAAGGTGGTCTGCAGCGCGCAGAAAGAGATGCAGTGGCAGGTGATCACTGGCGTGGCATGCATGGCATCTCGGGATGAACGGATGCATTTTTGGATGCTCTAGAGATAGCGCTCACCGCATAGTCTTTTGCAGGAAGTAGCCGCGCAAGCGGCTGAAAAACCCTTACCTGCTAGGTCTGGCCACTGTCTAGCGCGCTTGCCTCCCAGCCATGACAACCTGGCTTTCATATTGGGAGGGTAAGCTTTCATAGCTGCTAGGCAATTTTGCGGTACAATCGATTGAGGATTGAAACTCCAGAGTCCATGTGCTTGCCTCAAGAATGCAGTGAGGAGTTTCAAGCGCGTGCTTGTCATACTAACAAATGCAAAGCAGAGCCAATTGGCAATTCAATATCATATATCACACAATTCAATATCATATATCACACAAGTCACTATGTGCAATTTGTGTGCAAGTGATGTGTGCCTGATGTGCAGCTACACAGAAGATGAGTCAAAGAAACGCACAGCAACAAATGACGCATGGGTCTTCTCCTTGAAGCAGGGGGCTTGGGGTCAGCCAAATTTTGCAACCTCAGTCTTGCCTCGGGTACGGCCAGACCTCACTTGTTCATCTAAGATGGCTTTTACACTGGTGTGCCAGTCAAGCACTGCCCAGTTTTGGCAGCTGTAGGCATGCATAGTATCTCAAGATTGTCCACAGTCAATGTAGACGTTGCCATGCATAGCAACTAAGGTTGTCTGTACTAATAGCAGCTGTGTGCATGCACAGCATCTCACATTGTCCACATTGCCTTGAGCCGTGTGCATGCATGGCATCTCAGCTTATGCACCTGTTTTGCAACTGTAGGCATGAACAGCGCCTCAGATTGTCTTTCATGATTGTAGCTGTAACTCTGCATAGCGTCTCGGGTTGTCCCCATGGATTGTCCCCACGGACTTTTGCTGTTTGCACGCATACCATCTCAGATTGTCTGTCTTGAGTTTAGCTGTAGGCACAAATTGCATCACAGATTGACCACATTGGGTGTTGATGTAGTCACTCAATATATCTCAGATTGTTCCCATGGACTGTGTCTCTATGCACACATGGCGTCTCAGCTTATACACCTGCAATGCAGCTGTAGGCACGCATAGCCTCCCAGATTGTCTGTGTGGATGATAACTTGTGGCTGATTGGAGGCTGGGACCCAGGACACAAGCAGGATGGTGGAGAGATACTGCAAGATGTCTGGCGCCTCAACTTGAGCAATTGGACATGGTCAGAAGCCTCCACACATGTAAGGATATTGTATCTATCATATGCAACTTTGCCATAGCACAGGCTGCTGCAATCGGCTATGTTGACTGCCCTGAATGGTCCTGCTCATGATGCTGATACTGATGAAAGTTGTGTTGACGTTCACCTAGGTTGCGCATAGCATGCGCATCTTGTATGCTATTCAACACAACACTGAAACGCAGAGTCATGCAGGGTGACAACACATTGCAGCCAATCTCTTGCTTCCAGGCAGCAGCTGTGGGCCAAGAAGCATATTGAGCGCAATGTTGAAAGGCTATTTCATGCACGGTGACATCACATTGCTAATTATCTCTCGTTTCCAGGCAGCGGCTGTGGGCCAAGACCCATGATTGATACAAAAATTAAAGGCTCTTTTGTGCAGAGTGACACAGGGTTGCAGCCAACTTCTCACTTCCAGGCAGCAGCTGTGTGCCAAAATGCATATTCAACGCAATACTGAAAGGCTCTTTCATGTAGAGCGTCATTACATTGCAGCCTTATGCAATGTAATCAGGCAGCGGCTGTGGGCCAAGAATTGTGTTGAACACAACACTGAAAACCTTTTCAATGCAGGGTGACACCACATTCCAGCCAATCTCTCGCTTCCAGGCAGCTGCCGTAGGCCAGAAGATTTACATCCACACTCACAGAAGCATCAATGACATTCTGATACTTGATGTGTCCGACCCAGATCAACCAGAATTACAGCAAGTCCCAGTCAGCAGTGCAGATGGTACCACACCTGCTGCTAGGTATGTATAATGTTAATTTCCATGATCATGTTGTCATATATTGCTTGGTCATATGATGTATGATGGCATGACTGTGTCATGTCACACTCAATGACTCAAATGTTATTACATTGCATGTTTCAGCTGCCAGCAAGGGCACCTGATAGGTGATAAGGGTGAATAACTTGTTGCTGCATGTTACTGCTGAAGCAATCAAGCTTGGAGTGCTTAAAAGTTTTGAAGCTATCCTTTTGGCCCAAGCGAGCAGTGTTGTTGCAGAGGTCTGCATGTGATTGTGCTGAACACAGGAACACCATGCTGCTGTATTCTATGATGCTGTGCAATGCAGAAACGATGAAAGCACAGGTCGCATCCCTGACAAGCATGCTCAAATCCTCCTGTATGAGCTGCTTGTAGCTGCTTCTCAACAGGCGTGCAGCTCAGACAGACAGCCAAGAAACAATCGCTGACTGCTGTTTGGAATCTGCAAGTAAAAACAAGTGTGTTGCTGCAGAGGTCTACACATCGTTACAGCTGTGGCAACAAGCTGTACTTGTTGGTGGTGCTTCACACCACCAGCGCAGGGACGCATGACCTGTGAACTCTAGACCTAAGCTTCGTGCAGTGGTCACGGCTGCAACCCAAGGGAGAAGCTGCTGACATCAGTAATGGAAGCATGTTCGTCTGCTAAACCGCTTTTGCAAATGAGAGTGTGTGGTGCTGTAGAGGTCTGCACACAGTGACAGCTGCTGGCAACAAGCTGTACTTGTTTGGTGGAGCATCACAGAAAGGTCAAATGATGAATGACCTCTGGGTTTTGGACTTGCACTCCATGCAGTGGTCACAGTTGCATCCCAAGGGAGAAGCTCCTCATATCAGATGCTCCCATGTTGCTGTGTTAGTGGGTGAGAGCATTGTCTTTCATGGAGGCAGCTACTACAGGTGGGCAGTATAGCAATTGCATAAGCTCTGCAAGAAAGCTTAAGCCTGAATGAGCAATGGGCAATGCCCAGATGATGCATTTGCGGCTTATCAGAGTGTAATATTCGCCTTGATGATTGGCAGG
Source organism: Trebouxia sp. TZW2008 (assembly GCA_002118135.1). Lineage (NCBI taxonomy): Eukaryota > Viridiplantae > Chlorophyta > Trebouxiophyceae > Trebouxiales > Trebouxiaceae > Trebouxia > Trebouxia sp. TZW2008. Next base: position 7,994 of record BDIU01000066.1, on the reverse strand, counting down.
AATGACTCATGCAATGCCTGCTCCGCCCACAAAATCTGCGCTCTGCTTTGGAAAGCTTGTGATCAGCTTCAGTTGTCATTGTCAAGTAAATGCTTGCAATCGAGATTCCATGACCTCTGTCTTGCTTGTATGTCAGCAAAGCCGCATTGCATGCAGCAGGCATGTGTGTCATCATGCCTATAGGCGTAGCTAGCGGCTGCAATTTGACATTGACTGTTTGTTGCAGAGAGGATGGGTCTGGACTGCAACCATTGGAGGACATATTTGTGTACAGTATCTCAGAAAGTGCTTGGCAAAGGCCTGCTGTGTCTGGCAAGGGGCCTGCAGCCAGAAATGCTGCTGTTGCCTGCCTTGCTGATGACAACAGTATACTGCTGCATGGTGGCTGGAACCCTTTCAAGCTTACGTATGATGACAGCTATATACTGAAGTGCTGAAATGAATGCTGTCGAGCCCCTTGAGGCTGTTCCAAGCTTGAAGTGGTTCAGGCTAGGCAGTCAATTTTATGTTACGAGAAGACTCATGGTGACACTAGTATCGAGACCCGTAACGGTTGCTCGAGTGAAGTGGAATATTCTCGTGAGTATGTGCGACAGGCATGAGCAGTGCTGGCATTGACTGCACAGGTAGCATGTGCTCAACGTCTACGTTACAAATGTGGTGAAGCGCATTCACAATCACTTCGTGGCCTGAATACAAAGTGTTGATCAAGAGCGCATAGCTAGCTGCATAGTCAGTCACTCTGCAAATACACATGCCACACCACAAACAGGTGGCAGCTTGCGTTTGAAAGCTCACAGAACAGGGGTCGTCAACTGGAGCTATAGGGCATGACAACGACATCTAATCACATTTGATGTTGCGATAGATTCGCCTGACAAACATGCTGGATCCCAAATACCCTAGTGCGCCACACATGATGGCAAGACCTAGACAGAACATCAGAGTGTACCCAAAATAGAAGCAGGTTTGGAAGAAACCAGTCATCTTGGTCTTGAACATGAAGTAGTGGATGGAATACAAAAACACATACAAAGCTGTGGAGGCAGCTGACAAAAAAGATGTCCACTGCCAGTGATAATTTTCAGCATTCAGCAAGAAGTATGTACCTACGATTGTGACGCACACAGTGACGACTGTGAGAATGAGAAACACCAACAGCATAAAGCCATACACGTAATAGACCTTGTAGTTCCAGAAAGAGGTGAAGATGAAGTACATTTCGATGAAAATGCTGCCAAAAGGCAGTAGGCCACCTGCGATTGCGATGACAGGGGCAGTAAGGTACCACTTCTTCTGAGGAATGGGGGACGGAATGCGTTTCACTCTGCATGGGTTGTCAGGCCACCCGTTCCAATTTCTGCCCACGACTGTGCCCAACAAACACAGCGGAATGGAAATGAACATCCAGATCAACAGCACCACCACTATAGAGCCAAATGGGACAGCTGCGAGCGAGTGGTACGCAATTGCGATTGTGTTGAGCACAAAGGCAATGCCGAAGAAGAGCATAGGGAAAAGCGTGGCTGTGATGATCATGGTGCGGATCCAGCTCTTGCCGTCATGCCTGGCATAGTAACTGCCAGAAATGTAGCCGCCCACATAGGATGTTAGTGCATAGCAGATGATGAAGACTGTCAGAATTGTTCCCCTCTCCTCAAACAAGGTGCCTGCAAGCACCACACACACATATGTTCTCAAGCTTCTTGTCCCATACACAATACACTGGACTCTATGCTGTTTGCAGCAAGCAACGCAGCCATAGAGACACTTTGCACTGCAAGAGCTCAAGTTCACAAGCTTCGCACTGCAAAAGCAAGGGTTGAGAAGCAAGCAACCCAAACATTGGCACATACCATACAGATGTTGGCATATCCAACTGCAGAAGCTCACATTTTGGCTTATAGGCCATGTGTTTGATAGCATGCATGAAAGATTGCGTCGGTTTCTGAAACAAGCCAGTCATTGAGTACTACCCTGGGCTGCTGGGCAGCTGCCTGAAGCCATGCATTGCCGCAGATTTGAAAGCTGTCTTCCAGGTGTGCAGCAGTTACGCCTGAAACGCAGTCTTCAAACTTGCAGGAAAATGGCCTCAGCACGGTGCCGAGTGGCAGAACACTGTATCAGCCTTGCTCCAGAAACTCCAACTGGGATTTTTTGCAGCAACCACCATTTTGAGCTTCATGTCACAGCATTGTCCACATCATAACATTAGAGATGCTGTTGAGCATGGCACATGCAATGCAGTACTACACTATAGCTAAACACTCCTGGTTCTTGGTCTTTATGTCCATAGACATCAAGGCTACAACTTGGGCTTGCCTGCAATTGTAATGACAATAATGACAACCAGCACCAGCAGTGTTAGCTGCACCTGGTACTCAGCAGGCCTTTCTTTACATGTGACTACATGTCAAGGTCTTCACAAGTGAATAAGTGTCAAGTCCTTTACAAATGCATCAACATTCTCGCTGCAGAATGGGCTTGCTTACAGTAGCGATGAGAATAACAAACAGCACCGGCAATGCCAGCTGTGCCCAGCACGGCAAAAGTTGGAGGCCTTTCTTTTAAGTGATGCAACGTCAAAAGCTAGCCCACAATTGCATGAATGTCAAGGATGCCAACTGCGCTTGGTTATGATAGTGATAGCATGACAAACAGCACCAGCAGGGAGCTTGCCTGCAATGGTGATGAGGATGACAAACAGCACCAGCAATGCGAGCTGCACCCCAGTGCCCAGTAGTGCAGCCAGCAGGGCCAAATTGGGAGGCGGCCTGAACACATCCCCATGCACCAGCTTCCATCCCGACTCCTCGCTTATGTCATGCTCCAGGGACTCTATGTCATCATCATCTCTGGTGTACTTGGCGTAGTCATTGCGCAGGGTGCGCAGGAGAATCATTGCCACCAGGCCAGTCAGGAAGATGACCATCATAAATGAGTTGAAGATTGAGAACCAATGTATCTGCAGTCAATGTCGAGAAACCATTGATGCACAGCAAAATTTGAGAGGGAATCTAGCTACAGGCAGCAGCAATCAGCCTGCTATGTATGCATGTGCCTAGGTTGCTGCCTGTGCTGGCCGACCCTGTTGATACTGACTGTTGATATTGTCTGTTGACCCCCCTGTTGGGTCCCAAGGACAGTGAAATTGATTGATTGATTGATTGGTTGATTGACCGACCCATGTACGACAAGTAATGCGCAATGGCTTGAACCGTCTGAGCACCTGATGTCTACTGTCCATATCAAATTATAACATCTATTGGCACCATCAGAATGTCTGGCTGCTTATGACATGCCATCGCTCCACCCTCCGTGTACAGTATACATGGTTCAGATGAGCACAGCACTCAACTGGTTGGAGGGCAGTTGATTGTGCCGGTGATTAACAAGCTGAGCCTGCTGACCCTGTCATGCATGCGTTATGATTGATTGAAATGATTGATGAATACATGCGATGCAGGATGCAACAGCAGCACGCAGAGCAGCTGCAAGGCAACATCTGTACAACTTCAAGGAGGTACTGTGCAAGGGCGCATATCAAAACTTGCTGCTCAGGACCTGTGGTGCAGGCTGGAACAGCAGCACGCAGGGCAGTTGAAAGGTGACAATTGCACACCCTAAAGGGAACGCTGTGCAAAGGATGCAAACAGAGAATGCACACCTGGTGCTCAAAGAAGTTGTAGTCCAGGTAGCGCTCAAAGCGGCGGCTGAAGTGGATTGGTGTGGGTGCCCATGTGACTGAGTATGTGAACTCCACTTTAGTGCCTGAGGCAATGGGCTGTAGACCCTCAGAGGTCAGATTGACCTGAATAATCTGTAATGGCAGAACCAAACACAAGGTGAGTCAGAGTTTCAACACAGAAATTGACATGTAGACCAATATGATTCAAGATGTGATGAAAATCTGATGAAGAATTGATTAACTAAACATAGACTACCAAGCTTCATCGCTCGCAAGGGCAAGCAAGGGCAAGCAATGGCATTGGCTCCTGTTTGCTGCAGGCAACACTTGTTGATTATGTATGCAGGCTGCAATGCCGTTTGTTGTAAGCACAACATTAGCTTCAGGACTGCATCCACAGCTGCAAGGGCTGGGTCTTTGTGCATGAGCTAGCTGCATTACACAGTCATACGCCTTGACCAATATCAGCTGCAGGTGACAATGACATTATATTTCAGTGAATCACCATATGTAATACTCAATATGTAACACGCAATATGAGGTTTTGAGAGTATGAATCACTGAAATGCAGTGCAAATTGCGAAATGCGCAGTAACTTGGCGCCGATACGTGATACGCAATACGTAAGTAGTTTCAGGTATCAACCATTGACAATAAGAGTATGGTGATTGACTGCTACATCTCAAGACCGACCAAAAACATAGGCTGAAAGCTGTACCAGACAATTCTTGTTTGAATGCAGGTCATTGCTTCTGTCTGCGCCAAGCAGGGTCAAAGAGCATCACAAACATGTAAATAACGATGTTGAGAAGTGTGAAAGCTGTACCCTGTCAGCATTGTAGTTGATCTCCAGGCTCTTGTGGGTGTAGATGTAGATGTGCTCATCATCCTTGGCCTCTTCTGGGGGCAGTCCCACAAAGCCCCAAACTGGTAGCTCATCCATGAACAGCTCATACCTTCACAACAGCACTTACATAAGGATGCTGATGACGGCTGTTTTGCAGATACATATAGTCTACACACTTGGACAGTGTCATGTTTAGGTGCAGTAGCTGGTGCTGTTGCCCATTTGAATCAACCGCCAGTGTCCAGTCAAAAATTGAAGGGGTTTTCTGATGGGCAATGTGACTTTATGGAGGCAGCCTTGCCTCTCAACTGTAGCCCAGCAGAATGCTTTGGGGAGCCCTGCTGCCAGCTATGTGTGTATGATATGCAGCAAGTCTAGCAACTTCTTGACTGCTGCCTGCCTTCCTTTCAGGTGTCTAATTTCAAGCTTTTAGCTAAATGCTATCTACGACTTCTTTGTGCAGGTTGTGATGTGCTGATCGCAGAGCTGAGGGCTCGCAGAACTGACAGCGAGTTTGAGGCAACAGGCTTTTCCGCAGCATCAGCCCCCTCCTTTGTTGACACGGGCATAGCGACGTGCATATGTTTGCTTCTGACAGCAGACCGCTGTGAGACTATGACAAAGCTGTTTCAAAGTAGTCCAATCTGAGGAGCTAACGTGTGCATGAGGCTGTTTCTGGGCAGTCAAAGGTTCAGAGCTGAGGACTATACATGCAGTTCATATGTACATAATCACAGAATGACCCGCCTAGTCAGTCATGATGCAACCACATATGTCAACAACACACTCATACACACTCATACAATTGCTCAAGAACAATGCATGACAATGCTATGATAGATTATGATAGTTTGTACAGCTCATACCAGTAGTGCTTCTTGACAGCCTTCCTGAATGTGGCTGCCTGGCTGTCATCCAGCACCACAGAGCACACCGCTTTCTTGGGCACGTCCGCTGCACAACAGGTGATGTGCAGTCAATAGCGCAAGCTTTTGAGGGAAACGCAAAATGCCTCAAAATCAATTCATGGGCTCTGCCTGTTGTTTCTGCCTGCAAGTTGTGGCCAGTGCTTAGTGCCAAGAGCAGCTGATTGACCTGTGATGCCTTGATGAGCAGTGCGTGTACACAAGGACTTTTTGTACCATTGCCATGCAATGCTGAGCAATGCATGCTGATCAAGTCAGCAAGCAGGTGTACGTGAACATGTGGACAAATGGCAGCACTGCTGTCAGAATGTCATTTATGCATCACGTGTGCAACATGACATTCTGCATGTTTGCAACTAGGTCTGCAGCTTTGCAGCATTGGCGCAAGCAGCATTGGCTGTAGCTCACCCTTGAACTTAACATCAAGCTGGCTGTCTATCAGCTCATTTCCCTGCAACACCTCCCCGAGCCCACCCCACTTGTGCTTGGGCTTGCCTGCCTCGCGCGGGGCACAGAACGGCAGGTAGTAGTAGTTGTACGTCTCTTGCGGGTTGTCGTAGGGACCGACTTTGTTTACCCACAGCCTGACCGGCTCTCCATCTTGATACTGCGAAGTCAGAGCTGTTTGCCGTCCAGAAAAGAGCAGCATGTCATTCGCCTTGTGCAGACGCAGGCGTTTGACACAGTTTGTACCTTGTGACTGTGTTCGTCAGCTTGGGCTATCGCAGCAAACGCTACGCAGCAGAGAGCGAACACCCTGATCCCCCGACCCATTTTCAACGGCGTGCCACAGCACGATCCAGAAGGTTGATGCTGATACGGCTCCTAGATTAGGCCTGACGCACAAGTCTCATCGAGGTCGTGTCCACCGCCACACTGCCTCGATCTGAGCGCCTTGTGTGACAACAAGATCAGTGACTTGACCGGAGAGATGTAAGCTGCAGAGACGCAAGAGTCGACACTTCCTATATCACAACAGTAAAGTTGAGCAGACTGTAGCGGTCTACCTTACTTGTCAGCGCCGAAGCAACCCGCAAACAATGCGGTAGTGTGCGGTAGTGTTACGCTGCCAGAGGCTTTGCTTACGACGTCACTGATTGTGTCCGAATGTGTGTATGTGCGAGAACAGTACTTTCCCAGAGAGGCACCTAGTTGCTGCCTCTTTGCGCCCAAATCGCTGCTGTACATCCGCGCAACAATTGAGTATGAGCGGTTTGCTCTTCGAGGCTACTTGAAGTGTCCATGGCCTCTGCTCATGTCAGACCCTTGCAGGTGCACTTTGTCTACTGCTGAATTGTGGAACAGCGCAAGCACCGCAAGTTTCTGCTGGTCATTGAATCCCCGCATACATGCAGGAGCTGTGTCTTCAGACGGTGGCAGCCAATTTTGCGACGTCACCATCTCTCGCGTATCTTCCTGAAGCACACGTGAACAAGCTCATAACTCTTCTCAGCCTAGACCTCCCTCTTGAGCTCGCAGGCACGGTGCGCTATCATGTCACTGTTGTCTGCAAAATCATATGCTCACACGGTCAGATCACGGTCGCGCTGACGACCTGTTGTCACAGGTCATAGACAGCGAAGACTATTGGCAGCGCAGAGCCAACAGCAAATGGAGCAATTGCCAGGTAAGCTTGGCTGATACAGCTCGTGCTGCAGGCATACTGTGCAGCAGACGAGGACAATGTACAGTAGATTCCTCCTATGGTCGTTTTCCTAGACCACACTCTGTCTGTGCTGCCCTCAAAACCATACATTGTTGCTACAGGCTTCTGGCTACTGTCAGTCCTGGAAGCAATTGTTCTTCCAACGCAACTTGGAGGCTGAGCTTGAGAAGTACGTCGTCTGCTTTCCTGACTCAGCTGTGCTCAATGCATAGAGTGTCATTGTTAGCACGATCAAAGTGCATGCCTGGCTCCAGACCTCTCTGAGGGCCTGTGGTAAGGCAGCAAGGACCCAGCAATGATTTTCAGCATTGTGCGCAGATTTGACTATGCCTCTGGCGACATCAACGAGCTGAAGCGATTGCTGACGTTTTCAAGCAAATTTGTGAATGGGCTGCAATTGAAACAGCTTCCTTCACATATGGACCTGCAGATCATCTTTGACGCCATGCGAAGGTAGACACTTGCAATCGACCTTTGCCGTCAGCTGTGCTGAGTCATGCTCTTGCACGTGACCTGCCTGCTATGCTACAAAGTGATAGTCATGCCTGCAACTTATGCCGTCAAACATCTTGCAAACACACTGACACTGCCTGGCAAGTGTAGTGCCCCAAGATCTCACAATCCTGCCATATGCCAAAGACATATGCAGCAAAGCTGCGCTCAACCAGGGCGTGAGCATCAAGGCTATACTCAGCCTCTTTCGGTTTGTTTGCAGTGGTGTGGCACATTTCAGCTTGGCATATGGGTTAAGGAATGCCGGCATGAACTATGATCGAGCTATGTTCGGCATGAAGCTGCCAGACAGCACGTGACCTGCCTGCTATGCTACAAAGTGATAGTCATGCCTGCAACTTATGCCGTCAAACA